>CAUYRH010099737.1:0-11274 GCA_963574655.1 Perodicticus potto | reverse complement strand
AATTATTCGGTGTCTATTAAGTCGTGAAATAGAAGTGAAGCCTTTTCCACATTCATTACATCTATAGGGCTTTTCTCCAGTGTGAATTCTTTCATGTTGAATCAGAGATGCACTCTGACTGAAGGCTCTTCCACATTCACTACATTTGAAAGGTTTCTCTCCAGTGTGAATTCGCTGATGATAACGAAGGGATGAGCTAGACTTAAAGGTGTTGCCACATTCGTTACATAAGTAGGATTTCTTTCTGGAATGAATTCTTTGACATCCAGGAAGAGATGTGCTGCAACTAGATGACTTCCTACCTGGATTGTATTTACAAGGGTTTTCTACAGCATGAACTTTTTGATGTATAAAAAGGCCTGATCTTCGGCTGAAGGATTTACCACATTCTTTACACCTATAGCATTTCTCTACAGTATGTGTTCGTAGATGTTTGTAAAGGGATGTACTGAGAGTGAAGGCTTTCCCACATTCTTTACATATGTATGGTTTCTCTCCAGTATGAGTTATTTGGTGCTGAATAAGAGCTGAACTTTGGCTAAAGGCTTTAGAACATTCTTTACATTTAAATAATTTTTCTCCACTATGGTTTTTCTCATGTTTACGTAGGGATGAAGTATTAATGAAGGTTTTTTCACACATACTACATTTGTAGCGATTCTCTGCTGTCATTTTTGGTTGATTAAGTAAATCTGAATTCCGTTTGAACTTGTTTCCTTGTAGGTCACATTTTAGTGGTGTTTTTCCTATAGGAACTATCTGTTGCATTACAAGAACTGATTTGGAGCTGGTGTTTTGGCTAAATTCCATATTTTTATGGCTTCTTTCTAAAGTTGAGATTTTTTTGTGGGTAACTAAAGCTATTTGTACACTTTCCTTTTTACCTTGCTTTTTCTCTAATCTGCCTTCATATATGTAAGAATTTTTTGATTT
Organism: Perodicticus potto; assembly: GCA_963574655.1. Lineage (NCBI taxonomy): Eukaryota > Metazoa > Chordata > Mammalia > Primates > Lorisidae > Perodicticus > Perodicticus potto. The sequence goes on along the minus strand of CAUYRH010099737.1, from coordinate 10,341 downwards.
CAAGTCCCAGGGTCCATTCCTTTTGGATCTTTTCATTATCAGGTCCTGAAGAGAACAGTCTTGTGTTTGTGTTGACTTTGTGGTTTTATGACTGTTCTTCCATCCTGGGGGTGGGGAGGGGAGAGAAATTGAAGATGTTTCATTGGATATCACAGCATTCAGCTACTGAGATTAGATGTGCAGAATGAATAAATACTGATGATATTTAAATATGGGCCTAGTATCTGCCCAAAACATAGCAGGAAAAAAATAGGAGAGTTAGTATAATGAAACATAATTGATGGGTGCTGACGTACTAGGGAGAGAGCGAGAGAGTAAGTCACCAGAAGAATTGACTAATGGAGGATAGACAAAATAATCAGAAGGGGAACATGAGTTGGGAAAGGCAGTCTGGGTCAGGATCCAAAGCCCATAGTGGACTCATAAATTATCTTCTTGACATTTTTCTTTGTGTAATTATCCCTAACCTGGAAAGTTTTCCCCTTTTGTTGTTCATATCAAATTCCTTTGTATCCTTCAGATTTAGTTCAAACATTAATTCTCTGAATTCTTTCTGGTATCTGAGTTTCCACAATCCATTTCCCTTACTATAACACGGAAGTAGTAAATACATGTATTATACACCTTTATAAAATATACACACATATATACACTCTATTATATTTATATAACTTTCTATATCTCTGTAATTCACTTTCCTTTTCTAATGTGTTCTTCACAGGCAGATTAGCATGCCCTATTTTCTTATAGATCCCCTTGGTAGTGCCCAAATTATACACAAACCTTGTATATTTTGATAAATCTTCCTTATTTATATATTCCTAGTTTGAACAATACCAATATTCTTATTTTCATATATACAAATGTGCATATATATTATACGTATACACACACACACACACACATATATCAAACTCCTGCAGAAGTTGCCTTCCAGGATAGTACATGGGTGATTGAAGAAGTTTCAGGGCCAGTTCAAACGGGAAAGCATTAGTGAATTAATCTACTGAGATATTATAAGGAAGGCATGAAGGCATGAGCTGCTACCTAGGAATTCAGCCTAAATTCATACATTAAGCAGGAGAGGCCATGCAGGAAGAGCTCAAAAAAGTCAAAGATCAACAATAAGATAGGCATGGATATAAAAAGGTAAAGCAAGGTTAACATGAAAAAGTAGTAAAAAGCTAAATTCCATAAAACTAAAATTGGGTAGGGACGCAATTCAGTATTAAATTCTGTCAGGAGAATGGTTGTGCACATTGTTTGGCATTTTCTCCTGAGCTAGAAATAACTGTTTAAAGAAAATCATTCACATCTCATTGTATTTGCCATTCTTCTCTATTTAACACATTAATTGCCATGTGAATTGTATTTAACTTAATGGTAGTTTTGAGCGCAGGGGCTCATGAAGCTAAGCTACTCACATGTCTCTTGACCTATCTTGGCCGAATAAAACACCATGGGTCCAAGGGAAAAATTTTTTTGTCTAGTGTGGCAGTCAATGTGTTAACATTCACTTTCTTATCTCTGTACAAAATACTCCTCCTTAGTAAATATAATAATATATTCTGCTTTTCTCTTACCATTGTTCACTTCTCAGTTTCTTTCATGGATAACTCTCTCTACATTCTCTCTATAAAAAATGGTATTCCCTAGAGTTTTAGATTCCCCCCCCCCACCATACACCTTCCTTGACTAATTGCATATGCATCCATGTCTTTATTATTTATTATAAGGGAATGAGTTTTTTTTTTACTACCCACTTAACATCTTTCTAGTTCCTTTCCCATTTAAGTCTTGTTAAACAAGCAAATTTCAATACATAGCCAGGCATAGTGGTGCATACTTATAATCCCAGCTGCTATAGAATCAGAAGAATCACATGGCCCAGGAGTTTGAGATCTTCCTGGGCAAGTAAGACCTCAATTCAAAAAAAGTCAATACATTAATTATTTTGGCCAAACATATAGAGAACAGTGAGAAAAATGGTGTCTCTTCCCCTGTGTATATTAGTCACTGTTTCTAAGTTTAGTATATGTGCTGGGAAGAAGGTAGCAAAATTCTACACTTTAGATTCTAGTATATAAAGTGATGGTAGAGACCCTGCGTTAGGCCTTACTATAAAGAAAGGCTGTAGTTATGTGATCAACTCACCTTTGTAAGAGCCCTGAGCATCAGGATCAGGTACCTAAATGGTATTTTGTTACCTATGCATTACTGCTTCTACTATAATCTTGTAACTAACATCCCTCCCTCTGCCAATTCAGTCTACACACTGCAGCCAGAATAATCTTTCTAAAATACATACTTTCCTTAAGATCCTCCAACAGACTTTTTCAATGAGTTGTATCTGAAGTCCAGAGTCTTTAACATGGTAAACAAGGTACTTCTTGATCTAACTGTTGTCCACCTTTGGCCTCACTTGCCTCCCCTGGCTTGTTGAACTACATGCAGTTTCTGAAGTGCTCTATGTCTTTTTTCTTATTTATTTTTATATATGCTGGGGACATTCTTTCCATTCACAAATATTCATTAGGCTTGGCGCCTGTAGCACAGTGGTTATGGCACTGGCCACATACACCCAGGTTGGCAGGTTCGAACCCAGCCTGGGTCACCTAAACAATGACAACTGCAACAAAAAAATAGCAGGCAAAAAAATAGGTGTTGTGGTAGGTGCCTGTAGTCCCAGATACTTGGGAGGTTGAGGCAAGAGAATTGCATAAGCCCAAGGGTTTAAGGTTGCTGTGACACCACGGCACTCTACCAAGGACAACATAGTGAGACTCTGTCTCAAAAACAAATATAAAATCCAAATATTCGTAGGTGCATACTATGGGCCACGTAATGTACTGGGGAATGTAGATGATGATGTGTTGACTTAAACAGGGTTCCAGCTTTCAAAGACCTTATTCTGGTAGGAGGGGGAATGATGAGACAAATAACAAGTAGATAAATAAAAGCCATATAGATATCTGAAGACAGAGCTTCCCAGGCAAAAAACAGTAAATACAAAAGTGAAAGTGTGGTCGGCTTCTGAGGACCAGCAAAAAGACTGGCTGAAGTGCAGTGAGTAAAAGGAAAAATGGAAAAGTCAGACTGGAGCAAGAAGTGGGGAGAAAAATCCTCTAAGGTCTCCCAGGTTATGGTAAGAATTTTGAAGTTTTACTCTAGGCCTGATGGGAAGCTACAAGGGAATCAAATGCTTATCTGAGTAGGCTATTGTGTGGAAAGCAGACATGCTGGGATACTAGTGGAGCAGAGAGAACAGAGCCACCTAAGAAGCAGAAAGGGCTACGTAGAGGTACAGATGATTGCATCAGGATATACTGTGAAGAAAGACTTATTGGGACTGGGACAGGACTAACAGGAATCGCAAGGTGCTGAGAAGGAAACAGAAAAGTTAGTGATCACTCCTAGGTGAAGGGGAAGGCCATGAAAAGGGAAAGTCTGAGGGAATGTTCTGTTTCACATGTTTGTGATGGCTGAGATGACTAAATAGACATTGAGAAAAGATACTGAGAGGCTCATTTGTGCAAATTATTCTGGAGATCCAGGAAAAGGTCAAAGCTGTAGATATGCACTTGAAAGTCATTAGCATGTAGGTTTTATTCAAGGCCAAGTAACTGAAAGAAATTATTTGGACACCACAATACTTAGAGGTTTAGCAGGTGTGGTGGTTCATGGCTGTAATCCCAGAACTTTGGGAAGCTAGGTGTAAGGATTGCTTCAGGCCAAGGGCTTAAGACCAACTTGGGAAACATAGGGAGATCCTGTCTCTACGAAAAAAATTAAAAGTTAGCCAGGCGTGGTGGCAAGTTACTTTAGTCCCATCTCTTTGGGAAGCTGAGGGAGGAGGATTGGTTGAGCCTAGGTGCTTGAGGCTGCAGTGAGCTATGATCCTGCCACTGTACTTCAGCCTGGGTGACAGAGACTCTGTCTCTAAAAAAAAAAAAGAGAAAGAAAAGAATATTTAGAAGTTAACAAGAATATCAGAAGAGTATGATTATTTCAGGCCAAAGAAAGAAAGTACTTCAGGGAGGAGTGAACAATAACTGCAGCACATAGTTTGAGGACTAAGAACTTAGTCCAGACTATGGCAAGATGGAGGTTGTTTGGGATTTAATAACAGTGCTTTTAGTGGAATAACAAAGCTCAACTGCAGTACACAGAGGAAAGAATAGAAACAAGGTGGGAGGCAAGAATAGAAACATCAAGAATAGAAATCCTTTTGAACAGCTTTGTTTAAAGGAGACTAAGGAAGCGAGACATGTGGAGTTTTTATTTTTTAATGGACACGTTATGATGCAAGGGTCTGCAAAAGTTCTGGGAAACTCATCCCAACTCTAAAGTATCTATCCTGTATCTTTGTCTTGAATTTGTATTTTCCACTGAAGCAGACTTGAGTCTTGGATTGTGGACATCCTAACCATTTCTTATGATTAGCTTAGAACTTTCTACTGGCCTACAAATATTTCTCGTGAGGTACATACAGTTCAACTTTTACTCCCTCCTAGAATCAAGCCCAGACCAAACCTACCTCCTGATGAACAAGGTTAAAACTTAGGTCAGAAATTCAGAGATTTGGCTATTGACCACTGCCCTTATTCCTTTTTTTTTTTTTGAGACAGGGTTTTATTCTGTCACTCAGGCTAGAGTATAGTGGCACAATTATAGCTCAATATGGCCTTTAGTGCCTAGGCTCAAGTAATCTTTCTGCCTTGGCCTCCCAAAATGTTGGGGTTATAGGTGTAAGCCACCATGCCTGGCCTGACTTCTTCCTTTTATTAGGTCTAGATTCTCTTTCCTTGGCTCTCACTATTCTCTACTCTGACCATGTTTAATATTTTCTCCCTAGATGATTTCATTCACTTCCATGCACCTCCTATCTTGACTCTCCTCAAAATACTTTATAGAGGTATTTCCAACTGCCTGTTAGAATTTCCATTTGAGGATCTTTCTTTTTAAATTTAGCCTGCCCAGATATGAATTCCTTTTTAACCCTTTTAAATAAATTTCCCAGTTCAGAATGACATCATAACCTTTTCAGGTACTCTGCCATAAATTAGTTTCATCTTGGAATCTTCTCTTTCCTACAGTCCAAGCACTAGAAAGTCCCTAACATCCATCATGAATATTACCAAGGTTAGGATTTTCTTAGTCTAGAGCACTAATTTCCAACTGGTATGCCATGGTACACTGTGTGCCCCTAAGAGAAATCTCAGGTATGCCACGAAAAAAAAAATTTTCTTTTTTTGGGACACAGTTTCACTTTTGTTGCCCTCGGTAGAGTGCCATGGCCTCACAGCTCACAGCAACCTCAAACTCTTAGGCTTAAGCGATTCGATTGCTTAGCCTCTCAAGTAGCTGGGACTACATATAGCCACAGTGCCAGGCTATATTCTTTTGTTTGTTTGTTTAGCAGGCCTGGGCTGGATTTGAACTTACCAGCCCGAGTGCATGTGGCCAGAGCCCTAACCACTGAGCTACTGGCGCCCCCATGCCATGAAAGTTTTTAAAGATCATTAATTAAATTATCTTTAAAATGAGTTCAAGGCACTCTTTTTTGATGGACCTAATTTAAGTGTGCTGCAGAAGTTTAACTCTAGGTTCAAGTGTGCTGTGAGATAAGAAAAGGTTGAAAAACACTGGTCTATAATGACTATTCTTTTTTTTTGAGACAGAGTCTCAAGCTGTCACCCCTGGATAGAGTGCTGTGGCATCCACAGCTCACAGCAACCTCCAATTCCTGGGCTCAAGCGAGTCTCTTGCCTCCGCCTCCCAAGTAGCTGGGACTACAGGCGCCCACCACAACGCCCGGCCATTTTTTGGTTGTAGCCGTCATTGTTGTTTGGCGGGCCCGGGCTGGATTCGAATCCGCCAGCTCAGGTGTACGTGGCTGGCGCCTTAGCCCGTTGAGCCACAGGCGCCGAGCCAGAAGACTAATTTAAAAGACATTCTATTTAGCCGTAAAGCACAACTTTAAAGAAAATCATAGCTGCTCCTCAATTTACAATAGAGGCATATCCTGACAAATCCACTGTAAGTTGAAAATATTTTAAGCAGTAAATGCATTTAAGAGAAGGCAGGAAAAGCCCATGAAGAAGCGGGCACTTCTCAGCAGCTCTCAAGGAAACATACAATGAGGTGGAGGCAGAGTGAGGCAGAGGATAGTTATGAAGCGGAGAACCTGACATGAATCAGGTCTGAAATTCCAATTGGAATTCAGAAGTGTCCCTTGTCTGACAAGGAAAGCAAGGTGTGAAGAGAAAAAGTAATACATCCTCAGCCTAGATCTGGGTGGCTCTGGAGCTGTACTTTTATGAGATTTGTCTCATCTGTCTTTGTTTTCTGCACTGTCAGATTATTTTGCATGTTTGGGCACTGCTCCTGCAAACTGAACTTTTTATTTTATTTTGTTTTATTTATTTGTTTGTTTGTTTCAGACAGAGCTCACTCTGTTGCCCTGGGTAGAGTGCCAAGGTATCAGAGCCCACAGCAACCTCAAACTCTTGAGCTGAAGAGATCCTCTTACCTCACCCACCCAAGCAGCTGGGATTACAGGCTGCCACTGCAATGCCTGGCTATTTTTTCTTTTTTTACTAGAGATGGGGGTCTGGCTCTTACTCAGGCTAGTCTTGGACTCCTGAGCTGAAGCAATCTACTTGCCTCAGCCTCCTGGAGTGCTAGGATTACAGGCATGAGCCACTGAGTCTGGGTCAAAATGAGCTTTTTAGAGAGCCTCCGCTCTACAGGACGTTTATAATGTTGCTAATCCACATTACTGGATTATTGGTCTATTTGGTCTGTTAAATTTTGGAACTATTATTTAATTAATATTGTACACACAACCTACAATTTGTTCACAATAACATTTGCACACGATCTCATGTTTTTCACCTTTGAGGTTAGCTCAGACATACCCTGTCTTTAGTTACAAATAGTTAAATCCATTTCTTTTCCATGATCACCCTGTCTTTTGTGATGAACTAACTGCTAGCCCATTATAGCAATAAGGCAAGTATTGCACTTTGAAAGCACATTCCCTTCAATATATTTTATTCTTATGGTAGAGTGCTAAGATTTTAGTAAATACACTTAGTAAAATAATTGTATAAAATAATAGGTTCACATGTTCCAATGCTTTTTCAAATTTTTAATTTTAAGGCAGTGTAAATTTACAGCTTCCTAAAGAGGATCCATCAGAGGCATTGAGTCTTCCACACCCGCTCGGAATTACCATTTTAATCTTTCATCTCTGAATCTGAGTCTTGTTGCTACTCGTACATGTAATGGGAAATATTCCTCTGCTTGTTCCTCAGCAGGAGAAGACTTTTTTCTGAAGTCACAGCAAGGACTTTTGTTCCATGTGGGAAGACTTATAATTTAAGTGACTAGATTTTCAATAGAACCTTTTCATCTCAAAAGTTTCTTTTAAAGAGATATTTGTGATTTTGTGGAAATAAACTCCTGACAAAATTAAAAAAAAATGCATCTCATTCACCTAACCTACCAAACATCACAGCTTAGTCTAGCCTACCTTACGCTTTCTCAGAACACTTACAATATCCTTATGTCAGACAAAATCATCCAACACAAAGTCTGTTTTATAATTGTTTTGAGTATCTCATATAATTTATTGAATTTTGCATTGAAAATGAAAAACAATGGTAGCATGGGTACTCTGAGCACAATTTCTACCAAATGTATATCACTTTTGCACCATCATAAATTCAAAAATCATAGGCGGAAGCATCTGGAATTGGGCACTGTGTTTATTTGGCTTACATATTTGTTCAAGATACTGAGCAAACAGGTTAAGCAACTATTATGTCACCAGAGGGAGCTACTTGCCCAGTCTTTCTAGAATTAGGAAGCTGGCGTCTTGGAACCAGTGGAGCCACCTGGACCTAAGCAGGTGATGGTGGTGCAGGCCTTCTCAGTCCTGGTTGATGAGGCTGGCTGTCACTTTCTGGCCTTGCTCCCAGAGGTGTGCCCTCAAATCAGAGGGCACCTCCACCCTTTAGGATTTTTTTTTTTTTTTTTTTTTTTTTGAGACCAAGTCTCACTCTATGGCCCTCAGTAGAGTGTCGTGGTGTCACACAGCTCACAGCAACCTCCAGCTCTTGGGCTTAGGGGATTCTCTTGCCTCAGCCTCCCGAGTAGCTGGGACTACAGGCACCCGCCACAATGCCCAGCTATTTTTTTGTAGTTCAGCTGGGGCCAGGTTTGAACCTGCCACCCTCAGTATATGGGGCTGGCGCCCTACTCGCTGAGCCACAGGCACCACCTAGTGTCTTTTTTTTTTTGAGACAGAGTCTCACTTCGTAGCTCTTGGTAGAGTACCATAGCATCACAGCTCACAGAAACCTCAAGTTCTTAGGCTCAAGCGATTCTCTTACCTCAGCCTCCCACGTGGCTGGGACTACAGGTGCCCATCACAACGCATGGCTATTTTTAGAGACGAGGTCTTGCTCTGGCTCAGGCTGGTCTCAAACCTCTGAGCTCTGGCAATCTACCCAGCTTGGCCTCCCAGAGTGCTAAGATTACAGGCGTGAGCCACCATGCCAGGCCTTATAATGGTGTCTTGAGTGTGACCACATTGTAGTTATGTAGGAGAATGGCCTTGTTTCCATATATATATACACACTAAAGTATTTAAGGTGGAGGACCTCAGCAAAGAGAGACAGGGAGAAAGCAAACTCAGCAAAATGTTAGCAGTTGGTGACCTGAGGGGAAGGGTATGTGAGTGTTTAAACTATTCTTGCAACTGCTCTGTAGTTTCAAATTTTTGAAAAGTAAAAGCTTAGAAAGAAGTAACATAATACCATTAGAGAGGGGGGGGGAAAGGAAGGAAAGAAATACTGAAGGATCTCAGGAACTTGGGTGATAGGCGAGGCGCTAGTTTTCTTTTTTTAGTTATTTTTTTCAGAGACAGAGTCTTGCTTTGTCGCCCTTGGTAGAGTGCTCTGGCGTCACAGCTCACAGCAACCTCCAACTCCTGGGCTTTGGCGATTCTCTTGTCTCAGCCTCCCAAGTAGCTGGGACTAGAGGCGCCAGCCACAACGCCTGGCTATTTTTTTTGTTTGCAGTTTGGCCAGGGCCGGTGAACCCACCACCCCTGGTATATGGGGCCACTGCCCTGCCCACTGAGCTACAGGCACCGCCCCGCGAGGTGCTAGTTTTCAAGGACACAGTGATGGTATCAACATCTAGGATTGGAGCCCACAGGAATGTCCCATGGATTTGCGGTCCCCTCAATATATGCAATGTGTGAATGCCATTCCGAAAATGAAGTAAAATCTACTGGCCCTATTGGATACAGGAATGTGGATTAAGAATAATATGTAAGAAAAGAACTCCCCCAAAGTGCTGTTTTTTGATGCTAAATGAAATGTATAAACTCATCTTTACTGATTTTTTGGATTTCTACCAATGCTTCAAATTGTTGTATAGTTTTTGGCCTGCATATTGTTTTTATTGGCAATTTTTTCTTCTTTTTTTTAATTTTCTTTTTTGGTAGAGATGGAGGTCTCACTACATTGCCCAAGTTGTCTTGAACTCCTGGGCTCCAGCCATCCTCCTATCTGGGCCTCCCAAAGTTTTGGGATTATAGGCACGAGCCACTGTGCCCAGCCTCCTCGTTGTCTCTTTAGTAGTTGCAAATCATCATCAACATGAACATTAACTCATAATTTAACACATATAATAAATCTGTTAACTATGGACTAAAAAGTAATGAACTCAAAACCAGGATGGAGCATCAACCCATTGCACGTGGGGAAGTGTCCATCACGAAGGACAGACAAGCGTCTCCCCAGGTACTGCTTGACCCTGGTTTGGGGCACTCAGGGATAGAGGCAGCTGCCTATGGCCTTGGAAAATTGTGCAAACTCAGAAAACTGAGAGTGTTCATTCTCAGGGTGAAGGCACTGTCCTCAGAAAACAGGTTCATGAGTACTCAGAAGGTGTTAGTGGAAAGGCGGTGGTTTTAGAAACTTCTGGGGAAACTTCCTAGCCCCCACCCTACCCACCTCCTGGAGAATCTCTGCGGAAAGGGGCCCTTGTTAATGATGGAGGGGTGCTCTTTCTCTTGAGAGAACCATGGCTCCCTGAAAGGTTAAAACCCAGAGGTGCACAGATCCTATGCCTTCTAGGGTCACTTTTTGTTTTCCAGGTAAACATAAAAGATGGAACGTCTCCATCTTTTTTTTTTTTAATAATTTTATTAAATCATAATTGTGTACATTGGTGCAATCATAGGGCAGAATGTGCTTCATATACAATCAGAAACATTTTGATCGTACTGTGAGAGATAGCCCTCATAGCATTTTCTTAATCACT
>CAUYRH010099736.1:0-21290 GCA_963574655.1 Perodicticus potto | reverse complement strand
TATATATATATATATATATAAATATATTTTTTTTTTTTTTTTTTTTTTTTTTTTTTTGTGACAGGGCCTTACTGTCTTGTCCAGGCTAGAGTACAGTAGTATAATCATAGCTCACTGTAGCCTCAAACTCCTGGGCTCAAGTGATCCTCCTGCCTCAGCCTCCCAAGTAGTTGGGACTACAGACACATACCACTATGCCTGGCTGATTTTTCTATTTTTTTGTGGAGACAAGGTCTTGGTCTTCCTCTGGCTGTTCTTGAATCACTGAGCGATCTGATCTTTCCAAAGTGCTAGGATTACAGGTGTGAGCCACTGTGTTCAGCCGGAAACACATCATCTTAACCACAGACAATGTCTTTCTTCTTGCTAGTGCCCAAGGTTGGTTGATGAAAGAAAGGGATTAGCCTCACCCCAAACAAGCAGGGTTCAGGGGTTCATGAGGGGTTTCCTGTGTGGTGGTTTTTTCCTTATGCGTCCATATCTCAGTATCAGATTTTCTAACCAACAGAGAAATATGGCATTGTTTTTTCTTTTGTGCAGAAGTCACTGCTTCCTTGATGAGTCTGACATTCAACCTTTCTTCTTCCAACCATATTTTCCATCTAAGGTTTTATGAGATTATGTTGATGGTTTCTAAACCTGCCCATGTATCAGAGTCACAGGAGGCAATTCATGTATAGCACCCAGCACTGAGTCCCACAGGGGGTTAATAAATGGGAATGCTAAGAAATGGAAGGAGGGTCTGAGTACCAACGGCGCCCCCATCGGCCTCATTCTAGCACATAATACTTAGTAGTGCTCTGTGAATGGCAGCCAGCATTTACCTACCTATTGCTGTCAATTCTCTTAAATTTAACTTTCAAGTTGACCACGTGAATAAGTGAACATGATTTATACGTATATTTATTTATACTACTGTAAACCATTAATTCCATCTACCACATTTTTTTTTTTTTTTTGTAGAAACAGAGTTTCACTTTATCACCCTCAGTTGAGTGCTGTGGCATCACAGCTCACAGCAACCTCCAACTTCTGGGCTTAGGCGATTATCTTGCCTCAGCCTCCAGAGTAACTGGGACTATAGGCCCCCACCACAATGCCTAGCTATTTTTTGTTGCAGTTTGGTTGGGGCTGGGTTTGAACCCGTCACTCTCGGTATATGGGGCCTGGTGCCCTACCCACGGAGCCACAGGCGCTGCCCTCCAGCTACCACATTTTAACATCTCTGAAAATGAGTTATATCTTATCTTCAGTCCGTGGCATGCCATACATTGGGCTGCAGGTTTTTCTTTCTTTGTGCTTGAGATATCTTCTGATGGTTGGTGTCTTAGCGTCAGTAAAGATGGTTATATTCATTTTTTTTTTTTTTTGAGATAGAGTCTCACTCTGTCACCCTGGGTAGAGTGATTTTGAATTCCTGAACTCAAGTAATCCACCTGTCTTGACTTCCCAGAGTGCTGGGGTTACAGACGTGAGCCACTGTACCCGGCCATATGGCCATATTCTAACATAATGGTTTTTACGCTACTTTTGCTGCAACATTTAAGCTCAGCAGAAAGGCTTTAGGCACTGCCCTCCCCCCTGCTCCCTTGCCTCTGGTAACACAATTTTTATTAATTTTATTTGGTTTATAAAAGGGGAATCTGTTAAGATTTTGTTTGAGAACAAGCTCCTGATGAGTTACAAAGTTAAAAAAAATGCCAACATAACAAGAACAGTTAGCATAATGATTTCCATTTTAAAATGGTTTTGAACACCATAACCATACACACTTGCATGAAGCAATTAAAGGGAAACCATGGCGTGCGAGAAACTCCAAGTATTTTGTCTCCAAAATAGAGAAAAAATATTTGAAACAGCATCAAAAACTCTTAAATTTCCACTTGAAATAAAACACAAAGTCAAGTCTGTCGTTTGTCCATGAGCCCATATCCAGAATATCAGTTTTTTGATGTGCTGGCCCGAGGAGCACATGCTCGGGCGAGAGGCTGAGCGGTGCTGACATCCTTCTTGGCCTGTTGGCTGTGGCAGAAACTCTCCACTGCAGCCCTTTGCCCCTTCCTTCTACCCAGTTGCTTTGTGCCACAGGAGGAGTAGGCAGTCAGAGAAGCTTTGGGAAGAGAGTCCTGGGGGATTTTAGGAAGGGAGAACTTGTATTGATCCTGGGTTGATAATACTTGAGGTAGGGAGGGCTTGGGTGGTCACCTAGGAGAAAAGCAGGAGAAAAATCCCAGCTCATTAAAGGCAGAGGAGGGTCTGGTCCAGGGGCTTTGCAAGGAGTGGTTATGACCTGTGACAGACGAAGTTCCAGGACATCTGGCAAAAGATTCCATTCCAGAAAATTTAATGAGACCCAGAGAGAGAGAAATAGTCTGTGCCTTGGTTTGAAGATAGAAGTGAGGGACACTCAGAGGGAGGTAAGAGGGACTCCAGGGCTGAAGTCACAAGAGCAATTGGCTTACAGAGGAAGTCAGGTGGGGAGTCCCCCACAAGTCTGAGTCATGCTTGAGGCAAGCCAAGGCAGCTCAGCGAGCAATGTGAAACCTTGATGCTGCACCTTATGTAATTGTGGGCAGACTGGTGGCTCAGGATCGCCTTAGTGGGAGGCACCGTGGTTTGGCATCTTTAACTTACAGCTGCCTGTGTGCTGTACTGCGATGATGACTTGGAGGAGGTGGGAGATGAGAGGGTAGGGAGGCCGTGAAGTTCAGGAGCTAAGCTTTGAAGGAGAAGCCCCATGTTTTGGCTGGCGGTGGCAGAAATTTCTCAGAGAAGTGGGGCGGTACTTACCCAGCCCGGTGGAGGACTTTTGTTTAGGGGGAGGGTTTGATCACACCTATGAATATCATTAGCAGAACCAGCCCCGTGGGAGTGGTTAGGGTACAACAGTTGTGGGCCACCCCTCTGACAGCCCCCTTCTCCACTCTGAAGTAAGCACTCCAAAGGGCAGGCCTGGGAACCACACAAAGAGCCCAAGGATTTGGCTTGTCCCAGTTTTGCAACATTGGGCAATTCGTTAATCTCTGAGTCTTCAAGAGTCTCCTCAGTAAGCTGAGACAGTTAGATCTGGAATCTCTTTTTTTTTTTTTTTTGAGACAGATTCTCAAGCTATCACCCTGGTTAGAGTGCTGTGGCAAAACAGCTCACAGCAACCTCCAATTCCCGGGCTCAAGCGACTCTCCTGCCTCTGCCTCCCAAGTAGCTGGGACTACAGGCGCCTGCCACAGGGCCTGGCCATTTTTTGGTTGCAGCTGTCATTGTTGTTTGGCGGGCCCGGGCTGGATTCGAACCCACCAGCTCAGGTGTACATGGCTGGCGCCTTAGCCCAATGAGCCACAGGCACCGAGCCTAGATCTGGAATCTCAAAGGCCCTTCTAGGACTAAAATTCTAAGTTTCTACATTATCGTTCAGGGACCAGGCACGGGAAATGCATGTGGGCATGCTAGTCAGTCTATAGCCAGTGAAGGCCTTGAGGATAGAATGACTGTGTGTCTCTCGGCAGCTAGAGTCCCTCCCCTCCCCTCCCCTCCCCTCCCCTCCCCTTCCCTTCTCTTCCCTTCCCCTTCCCTTCCCCTTCCTGTTAGAGACTTACCGGAAAGAAGTGTACCACAGTGTTTTAGGGAAAGGGTTGCTAAACCTTTTCTGCAAAGGGCCAGATAGTAAATATTTTCCACGTTGCCACTACATGTGAACTCTGTCACAACTTCTCCACTAAGCTGGTGTAGCATGAAGACATCACGGAAAATACATAAATGAATGGATCTGGCTGTGTTCCAATAAAACTTTATTTATAAAAAGTAAGCAGAAGATCAGATTTGTTGTTTTGAGGACACAGAGTCTCGGAACAGTGCCCGGCACACAGCAAACTCTGTGGTTTAGCTCTTGTTCTTCTTCTTTTTAACTGGAACCTTTTGGAGGACTTCTTCTATCAGATCACTTATCTGATTATATCTTCAGTGATCTAGTGCAGCCAGGAGGATGATTAACCCCATGGGTTGCCCAAATTTACATGAGATAAGGACAGAGCTGGGGCTCCCTCTGATCTTCTGGTTTTTCAGGTCTTTTTCTCCTTGTCCTTTGAGATGGAAATTTATAAGGTCAATAGGTGTGGTCTAAAGGTTAGTCTGAAAACCAGAGATCCTGGCAGAAATTTTCCCTGAACAAAGAGGACAGCTTCTCAAACTTTCAAAACCCTCTTGAGTAAAAGATAGATCTGATTTATTTTTTCTTTTTCTTTCTTTAGAGACAGAGTCTCACTTTGTTGCCCTTGGTAGAGTGCCTTTGCATCATAGCTCAGAGTAACCTCCAGCTCTTGGGCTTAGGCGATTCTCTTGCCTCAGCCTCCCAAGTAGCTGGGACCACAGGCACCTGCCACAACGCCTGGCTATTTTTTTGTTGCAGTTTGGCCAGGGCCGGGTTCAAACCAGTCACCCTCGGTATATGGGGCCGATGCCCTACTCACTGAGCCACAGGTGCCACCCCTGACTTATTTTTTTCTTTAAGTCTCTAAAACCTAATGATCAGATCAAAGTCCAGCCAGTTATGGGCCAAATGGTGTCTTAGAAAAACCTGCCAGGCTGGAGACAGAGGTGGGAGCCCATGAAGCGGAGGGGAAGAGAGGGAACCAGGCAAGTTGATATGGGAGAGGGAGGAACCTCGGGAAGAGGCGAGAGGGAAGGACAAGCACGTGGCTCTTCATAAGCCTGGGGGAAGTGATTCCCGCCTTCTCCGACCCCCAGGCCCTGCCCTCTCTTCCTGCTCTGAGAGCTTTCTCCCAGCATGTAGCTGCCCATGCCCTTTTTTACCCCAGTCCCCAGTGAAGAGGGCAGAGCCTATATTTTTCTTAATCTTTAAAAAAATTATTATTTCTTACAACACCTAATGCAAGGCCTTACACTGCAAGTAGTGTGCCCTTCTGATTTCCAGATCATTCTTTTTTTTTAAGCGCCAAAGGAAGAAAGAAAAGCCTCATGTTTCTCTGTTGTACTTCTTTTAATAATGGGATTTATTAAGTACAATTTGAATGCAGTCAAAAGGCTGCACTTAAGGACCAGGAAGGTTGAAAGTTTCCCTAAGGCCACAGGTTCCCCACCCCAATAGAGTCCTGAGTCTAAGTCAGAGCCTACCTCTGACCTCTAATTTCTGCACCCATGCACAGAGAAACACTGTGTGTTATTATTTTTTCGGCTCCAGGTAGTAAAACTGGAAAAGAAAAGCCCTGGTCATGGTACCCTGTTTCAGCTCCCATTGGACCTCTTGGTGGAGGTTGGTGTGACCAGGCCTCCTTACTATCTCGGGCCTTTGTTTTTTTATTTTCTTAATTTGAGGCAAGGTTTTACAAAGCTTGAGAGTGATAAGCACAGATTTCCTTTGGGGTGGGAATCTTTTGCTTATCATGCTGGTTGCGGTGTTGCTCCTGGGCACACTTGCCCCCTCTTCTGTTGCTTCTCCTCTTCCTCTCCATCTTTCTGGTGGAGCCACTTAACGTCCCCTTCTTCGTGGTTTAGCCTGTCCTCTGAGAAGCTTCTCTGATCCGTGCACGGCCACCCACCACCGCATATATTCTTTGTGTTTCCAGATGTTGGTGGACTGATGTGTAGCCAACTTCCTGTCATCTGGTTAGCACCTGTGCTCCCGTCTCCCCCCCCTCCACATACCTGCATTTCTGACAGATTAGCATTTCCATAGACAGAGAAGAGAAAAAAGTAAATTGCAATGTTTCTAGTTGGCCGAGTTCAGGAGCATCAGAAGAGTGCCGAAACTACCAGCTATTAATCCAATAAGGTTTTTGGATTATTCCTGTTAGAAATATACCTGGGATTAAACTTAGTTAATACATGTGAATCTCCCAGGACAGTGTATGGTTAGTACTATCCAGGGGTTAGCTATTCTTATCATCGTCATCCTTAACAAGATCTCATCTCCAGATCCTCCTCCACAAACTGTGAATTCAATCATTTATTTATTTATTTATTTTTTTGAGGCAGAATCTCAAGCTGTTGCCCTGGGTAGAGTGCCGTGGCATCATAGCTCACAGCAACCTCCAACTCCTGGGCTCAAGTGATTCTCCTGCCTCCGCCTCCCAAGTAGCTGGGACTACAGGTGCCCGCCACAACACCCGGCTATTTTTTGGTTGCAGTTGTCATTGTTGTTTTAGCTGGCCCGGGCCAGGTTCGAACCTGCCAGCCTCTGTGTATGTGGCCGTGTCCTACCCACTGAGCTACGGGCACCGCCGTTCATCCATTTATTTATTCATCTATTTATGGATTAGTATTCTTTCATTTAATGACTGTGTATATGTCCGTGTCTTGCTGACGTAATATGTGCCAGATCCTGTGTTAGGTGCTGGCCTGTACAAGTGTGTGTGTCTGTCCCTCACATTCTTTTTTTTTTTTTTTGTGGTTTTTGGCCCGGACTGGGTTTGAACTCGCCACCTCCAGCATATGGGGCTGGCGCCCTACTCCTTTTGAGTCACAGGTGCCGCCCAGTCACTCACATTCTTAACAATGAATGTGTAAAGTTGGGAATAGTGGTTAAGTATTCGGTAGGAAATCGTTTTGAGTTTAGATGGGGGCGGGTGAGTGGGAAGGAGCAGAGTCTTCCTTAACCTACACAGAAGGGCAGAGAGGGCCTTTCTGAGGACTGGGCATTTAGGCCAAATCCTAAAGGATCAGAGGAAGCCAGCCATGTGAAAAGTGACTGGGGCATGAGTAATCCCGGCAGAAGAAACAGCATGGTCAAAGGCCCTGGGGTAAGAAGGAACTTGGGGTATTTGAGGAACTGAAAAGGGGTCATTGTGGGGGCGACAGTGCATTCAGATCAGACCCTTCCAGTGAGGGACCCTGAGGTGTCAGACCCTCTGGATTGGTGGGTGGCATGGTTACCAGCCTCCTTGACTTCTAAATGCCAAACACAGATCTTATCTGCCCACGGTGCATCAAAAACTGGTGGGAAAATGTCAGCATTGGTCGTGGTTTCCTGGTTTCCTGTCCCTGTGATTATTTGGGTAAGGAGAGTTGTTCAGGAAGGTAGCGAGTGAAAGACGGCCATTGTCTGTGGGGATATGAGCTGACAGAGCAAACAGGGATTATGACCACTCTGGAGCAAGGCCTGTGTCTAAATATTTACCAGAGTCTCAGAAATAAAATATTCAGAATAGATGAGCCCCACCTTGTTTTCTGTCTCAGTGCAGGAAGTGCGATTCTTCTTCACAAGGCAAGGGTCAAAGGTTAAACTTTTCATAACTTTCCCCTGCAACAACAGAACTCACAAAAGGGAGACACTAATCGAAATGAAAGACCAGGGTGGCTCCTATGGCTCAAAGGAGTAGGGCGCTGGCCCCATATGCTGGAAGTGGTGGGTTCAAACCTAGCCCTGGCCAAAACCTGCAAAAAAAAAAAAAAAAAAAAAAAAAGATACATGAAATGAAAGACCAGTTCCTGGGAGGGGGAGGGAGAAATCCGAAATGAAACACGCCCGGGACAAGCATACGCTGTTCCCGATGAGGGTAGGAGGGTCTCACCCTACCGTGCCCCTCGCTTCGGGGAAGTTCAGAAGAGAACGTCCGGGAAGGAAGGAGGAAGTCAGTGTGGTGCCGTGGCCTCTCCCTGTGCCCTGGGACTTCAGTCACCCTTGTTTGTGGGATCTTGGGCACGTCACTTCTCTCCTCTGAGCTTAAGTCTTCTTATCTGTAAATGAAGGTGAGAGTCATGCCAACCTTATAGGGCATTAAATAAACAAAGTGAGTGGAGCCTGTGGTCCAACACTTGGTGTGAGAGAGTCGGTGTTCCTCTCTCCCTTGCTTATTGTCTCAGGATTGGGCTCTCAAAGTGTGGTACCCAGACCAGCAGCATCTATGAGACCTGGGGTCTTTTCAGAAAGGCAAATTTTCTTGGTTTATAATTTTACTAAATTTTCATGAATTCCAATCCTTAGTGTGGATTGTTATAATTCAACAGATGGAATTTTTTTTTTTTTTGAGATAAAGTCTTACTCTGCTGCCCCAGCTAGAGTGCTGTGGTGTCAGCAGAGCTCACAGCAGCCTCCAACTCCTGGGCCCAAGTGGTCCTCTTTCCTCAGCCTCTCCAGTAGCTGGGACTATAGGCATCTGCCATGACACCCGGCTGATTTTTCTACTTCTAGTAGAGATGGGGTCTCACTCTTACTCAGGCTGGTCTTGAACTCCTGAGTGCAAGCAATCCACCTACCTTGGCCTTCCAGAGTGCTAGGATTATAGGTGTGAGCCACTGCAACCAGCCTGGAGTTTTTCATTTTTGTAGACAGTCTCACTCTGTTACCTGGGCTAGAGTACAGTGGTGTCATCAAAGCTCACAGCAACTCTAACTCTTGGGCTCAAAGATCCTCTTGTCTCAGCCTACCTAGTAGAAGGGACTCCAGGGGGCCCGCCACAATACCCCACTAATGTTTCCTACTTTTAGTTGAGACAGCGTCTCTTGCTCTTGCGTTGGCTGGTCTTGAACTCCTGAACTCAAGCAATCCTCCTGCCTTGTCCTTCCATAGTGAAGGATTTTTTAAAATTTCAAAATATTGAGGAGGTACTCATGTTTTTATTAAATGGATAACTTTTTTTTTTTTTTGCAGTTTTTGGCCAGGGCTGCGTTTGAACCTGCTACCTCCAGCATATGGGGCCAGGGCCCTACTCCTTTGAGCCACAGGCGCCGCCCTAAATGGATAACTTTTATTAAAAATATCATAAAAAGAAAAGCAAAATTTCTAGCCCCAACCCAGACCCACTGAATCAGAAACTTTAGGGGATGAGCCCAGTAATAAAAATAAGCCCTCGCCAGGTGTGGTGGCTCATGCCTGTAA
Organism: Perodicticus potto; assembly: GCA_963574655.1. Classification (NCBI taxonomy): domain Eukaryota; kingdom Metazoa; phylum Chordata; class Mammalia; order Primates; family Lorisidae; genus Perodicticus; species Perodicticus potto. The sequence goes on along the minus strand of CAUYRH010099736.1, from coordinate 12,460 downwards.
TCCCAGCACTCTGGGAAGCCACGGCGGGTAAATCACTTGAGCTCATGAAATTTGAGACCAGCCTGAGCAAGAGCAAGACCCCCATCTCTAAAAAAATAGTTGGGTGTTGTGGCGGGGGCCTGTAGTCCCAGCTACTTGGAAAGCTGAGGCAGGAGGATGGCTTGACCCCACGGGTTTCAGGTTGCTATGAGCTATGACGCCACAGCACTCTACCAAGGGTGTCAAAGTGAGCCTGTCTCGAAAGAAGAGAGAGAGAGAGAGAGAGAGAGAGAGAGAGAGAGAGAGAGAGAGAGAGAGAGAGAAAGACAGACCTTCAAGGTGATTCTGATTAAGGTTGCCAGATTTAGCAAATAAAAATACAGGATGTCCAGCTAAATATGAATTTCAGAAGAACAATAAGTACCTGAGGAAAAGTATATCCCATGCAATATTTGGGTCATATTTAACACTACAAGGAACTGTAGTCATTATTTATATGAAATGCAGATTTAACAATGTATCTGTTTTTTTTTTTTTTTTTTTGCAATTTTTGGCTGGGCCCTCCACCTCTGGTATATGGGGCCAGTGCCCTACTCCTTTGAGCCACAGGCGTCGCCCTTAACAGTGTATCTTACATTCTGATGTAAGCTCAAGTTTAAGGACCACTATCAGAGGATATCCCAATGGAGGTGTCTAGCACAGCCCAGAGGAGGGAAGAGGCCCTGGGATCTCCGGATAGCCTGTTAAGAGGAGGACAGAAGCAGGGAGCCGGGAGCCATCTCCAGAGTTCTGGACCTTCTGGGCAGAATACCGACCATTAACAAAGAGAGGAGTTTCCTGAAATTAGCTGAGTGCATTTTCCATCTGACAATCTTGGTCCCTCAAAGAGAAATGACCACTCTTGTCTCTTTCAGGAGATTCAAGGCACTAGGTAAAAACGTGGGCTGGGTAAGACCATTTCTCAATACTTCTTTAGAATAGGATGCAAAACTTTCTCAAATGTTTTGCACATTTGCAACCTCATTTAAGCCTCGCTAGAAGAGATTCTTACCCTTGGTTTATGGTGAAGGAAACTGAGGCTCAAAGCAATAGAACAACTGGCTCAAGGTCACATACTTTGTTATGGCAGAGCCAAGATTAGAACCAGGTTGGAAGGCTCCCAGTGTGCTTAAAAGGAGGGGAAGAAGGAGACGTTCAGGCCATTTAATGGTGTTTTCAAGCATGATTGTGTATACAAGGTGCTTTGTTTCTAATTCATGGGCTGCCTCTGATTGTAAAGCTAGCTGTGCATTGCCTTGGGCCATGATGGACTCCTGGGCTAGCGGTCTGGAGTGTGTGTTTGCTATCTTACTTTCCTTGGGGAATGGATGTAAAGATGAAATTAATGTGTAAACTTGAATCACTTTCTTCCTTTGGTTTTGTTTTCATTTGAAAAAAAACGGTGGCACCTATAGCTCAGTGGGTAGGGCGCCGGCCACATACACTGAAGCTGGCGGGTTCGAACCTGGCCCAAGCCAGCTAAAACAACAATGACAACTGCAACAACAACAACAACAACAACAACAACAACAACAAAATAGCTGGGACGTTGTGGCAGGCACCTGTAGTCCCAGCTACTTGGGAGGCTGAGGCAAGAGACTCGCTTAAGTCCAGGAGTTTGAGGTTGCTGTGAGCTGTGACGCCACGGCACTCTACCCAGGGCGATAGCTTGGGACTCTGTTTCTAAGGTGATTCCAGCTCTGGCATCCTATGAACTGGGTTAAGATGCCAATTTTCTATTTCTTGTCACATGAAACATAATTGCAGTTGGCATTCAGTGACATCTTTTATGTCTTTTTCTGCATCACTAAAACAGACATACAACTTACCTGCCTGCTTTGTTCTCAGTCCTCAGGCTCTGCCAGGGAATCTGAGACAGCTCTGGAATTATTGCCCTTTATTCTTCAAAGATTTTAAAAGAGGGCGGCGCCTGCGGTTCAAAGGAGTAGGGCGTGGGCCCCATATACCAGAGGTGGCAGGTTCAAGCCCCAACCCCTCCAAAAACTACAAAAAAAAAAAAGAAATTTTTTTTTTAAAGATCATGTTATGATTATAAAAACTTGTGAAAAAAATTGGAAAGTATTAAAAAATAACAAAAACGCACTCAGTGTTTTCTCTTCCAAAGATAACCGCTGTTAAATCTGGATATATTTACATGTACACTTATGCATATATTTAAACCTTTTAGGGATCGTTTGGTATATAGGTTTATATGGTTCTTTTTGTTTTACATTTCATTATGAGCATCTCCTCATGTAATAATAAATTCTTCAAAGCTATAATTTTAATGGTTACATAATATTCTATCATAAGGATGAACCTTAATTTATCCAATCATTTTCCTATCTGGGGGCACTTAGGTTGTTTCCAACTTTATTGCAAATAACGTAGCAATGAACATACTAACAAAATCCTTATATCTAAGTCTTTGTTTGCATCTCTGATAATTTGCTTCAAGTAGAGTCTTAAAAATAGGGTTATAAGGCGATGAACTTTTGAATGATTTTGATACGTACCAACAGATTGCTCTCCAGAAAGATTGTATTAGTTTGCATTTCTACTAGAAATATATGAGGGAATGTACTTACTTGGCCACATCAAGTATTTAAAATAAAAAAAAAAAGTTTATTTGATGGACTAACCCATAAGGTCAGAGCCTCCTTGTGGCCTTGTTCTTTTCTTTTGTTTTTATTTTTTTTTGAGACAGAGTCTCACTATGTTGCCCTCAGTAGAGTGCTGTGGTGTCACAGCTCATAGCAACCTTAAACTCTTGGGCTTAAGTGATTCTCTTGCCTCAGCCTCCCAAGTAGCTGGGACTATAGGCACCAGCCACAACGCTTGGCTATTTTTTGTTGCAGTTGTCATTGTTGCTTAGCTGGCCCGGGCTGGGTTTAAACCCGCCACCCTTGGTGTATATGGCTGGCACTGTAATCACTGAGCTATGGGCACTGAGCCAGGTGGCCTTGTTCTTATGAACATTGAGCATTTTGGTCCCCAGGTTGACACTGCAGGGAGACACTTCATAGTCTCTGGTATGCTCTGCTGTCCTTAGGGACCCTGTGTAGAGATGGCAGAACAGGTTTATTGGCTGTTCTTTGGGAGAGATGGTCCTCAGCATGTTCCTGTGAAGAATCCCAACTCGAAGCATCTAATGCTATCAAATGCAGCTCTGAGGCGTTTGGTCACCATGGTTCCTGTTGTTTCCCTGAGAAAAGCATTCCAGGCTTGGCGCCTGTGGCTCAATGGGCTAAGGTGCCAGCCACTACACCTGAGTTGGAGGGTTCGAATCCAGCCTGGGCCCACCAAACAATGACGGCGGCAACCAAAAAATAGCTGGGCATTGTGGAGGGTGCCTGTAGTCCCAGCTACTTGGGAGGCAGAGGCAGGAGACTCGCTTGAGCCCAGGAATTGGAGGTTGCTGTAAGCTGTGATGCCACGGCACTCTCTCCAGGATGATGGCTTGAGGCTCTGTCTCAAATAAAAAAAAAAAAAAAAAGAAAAGAAAAGCATTCCAGGGTTTGATATCACTTCCTCGGCAGACCTTCACTGAACTCTTACTCAGGAAGGTCCTGTGCTAAGTAGAAGCAGAAATATTCTTTGAGAACCAGAAGATATTTGGGGCATCACACCTGTACAGAAGCAGTGACCAACATGGGGCCTGGGATGCACCAGGAGACTGGAACAGATCACGCTCAGAGGAAGAGATCAGAGGAGGAAGAGGTAGTGTCCGTGGAAAGGTGGGAATGGGCTTTATTTTTATTTTTTTGCAATGAAAAATACCGTTTTTTATTTATTAATATTTTTCATGAGACTTTAGTTAAACTTAACTGAAGAAAGAAAAATGGTATATTCATAATTAATTTAAAAAAGCATAATACAATAATTAATTGTTATTCTTCCCTGCTGCACTCAAAAAGTGGTGGGAATGAATTTGTTGAAACTTGACCAATAAATGCTTGTAAGAACTCACACCATAATTTCAGAAAAGGAAGCCAAAGTTCACCAGAGAATATGGCACTACCCTTAGATAAAAACATAAAATGATGCTAGGTAGAAGAGGACTTGGCTTTTGATTCTTTCAGAACAAGATCTGCCTTTGTGTCTGAGCTGGTGAGGTCAACATAGGCCAGATTTAGAAGGAAAGGCCTCATTTGCTTGGGTCCCTTATTAGAATGGTGGGTTCTGTCAAAGCCTACCTCCTCGTAAGACTGGGCTTTATTGTGAAGACTGGGGCAACGTCTTGGTAGGCAAAGCTTGCTGAAGAGGGAGTCCCAGAAAGAGAGAAATGGTACAGGGGACATGGCAGGGCGGGGTCGGGTTGCTGGGGCTGGAGCAGGTAGGACTGGGCAGGTTGCAGAAAGCCTCCAGCACCTGCAATTCCTTTCTAAGGGGCGGAAGAGTTCTTGGGTGGACAATCCTTGTTATCTCCGGTCACTGAGATCACCTTCTAGGAATGATTATCATTCTAATCTCTTGAAAAGATGAATTGTTTGTGGAAGGATTTCCCCATAGCCTTTGAGTGGCTTCAGTGGGTTTGCATTTGAAATGTCAAGAACTTTGCTGTGGGCTGAGGATGTCCTGGAAAATCTTCATTCTACTGAGCCCAACAGTTCAGTCAAAGGCTTCCTTCTACCACTGGCGTGTGGTTGAAGTGAGAGTGTCTCCTCTGGTCAGCAGGGGTGCCATGGTAAGAGACCTTTGGAGGAGGTTAAGTAGAGGATTTTGGAGAAAGCCTCTTTCATCCAAACATTTTGTCCTTTAGATCTTAGCTTCTGAACAGAGGTCAAAAGGAGTTAGGAAATGATAATGTATGTTCACTATAGCCTAGCGCAGGCTTCTCAAACTTTACTGTGCATAAAGAACACAGTCGAGGGCTCGGCGCCTGTGGCTTAAGTGGCTAAGCCATCAGCCACATACACCTGAGCTGGGAGGTTCAAATCCAGCCTGGGCCTGCCAAACAACAATGACGGCTGCAACCAAAAAAATAGCCAGGCATTGTGGCAGGTGCCTGTAGTGCCAGCTACTCGCGAGGTGGAGGCAAGAGAATTGCTTGAGCCCAGGAGTTGGAGGTTGCTGTGAGCTGTGATGCCACTGCACTCTATCCAGGGTGACAGCTTGAGGCTCTGTCTCAGAAAACAAAAAACACCGGCGAGCTTATTACTCGGATTCGACTGGTTTGGGTGAAGCTCCTGGGTGAAGCTGATGTTGTAGCCCACAGCACTGCCTGTGAGCAGTACTGGTTCTGGAAGCCCCTTTTAGGGCAGAGGTAAGCCTTGAAGGCAATCATCAGTAAGTAGAGCAACGTCAGTCTTTGGTTTGAGAGAGAGATGTAATCTCCGTCAGCTGCTGAATTGTAACAGGAATAGCTGGGAGGGAGCTCGTAGTCCCAGCAATTCAGGAGGCTGTAGCGGGAGGATCACTGGGGTCCAAGAGGCTGCAGTGGGCTGTGAACTGTGCTACCGCACTCCAGCCTCAATGATAGAAAGAGACCCCATCTCTAAAGAACAAGTCCCCAAATCTTTTCTTGTTAAATATTTCAAATAATGTAGAAGCAAATTCTGTAACAGTGATGGGAATTAGGGCCTCTCCACTGCTAAGAACCTTGGTTGAGTGTCAGGTTTAAAAGAGGGTTTCAGGCGGTGCCCATAGCTTAGTGCAGGCATCCTCAAACTTTTTAAACAGGGGGCCAATTCACTGTCCCTCAGACCGTTGGAGGGCCAGACTATAGTTTAAAAAAAAAAAACTATGAACAAATTCCTAGGCACACTGCACATCTTATTTTGAAGTAAAAAACAAAATGGGAACAAGTACAATTCACACCAACTCATGTGGCCTGCGGGCCGTAGTTTGAGGACCCCTGGCTTAGTAGGTAGGGCACTGGCCATGTACACTGAAGCTGGTGGGCTTGAACCCAGCCCGGGCCAGCTAAAACAGAACAACTGTGACCAAAAGAAAAAAAAAAAAAAGAGGGTTCCAGGGTAGATGATGTTAAAACCAGGTGGGAAGCGGGGTGCAGTGGCTCACACTTGTAATCCTAGCACTCTGGGAGGCTGAGGCGGGTGGATAGCTTGAGGTCACGGGTTCGAGAGTAGCCTGAGCAAAAAGCGAGACTCCCGTCTCTACTAAAAATAGAAAAACTGAGGCAAGAGGATCACTTGAGCCCAAGAGTTGGAGTTTGCTGTCAGCTATGACACCATGGGACTCTACCCAGGGTGACAGCTTAAGACTCTTGTCTCAAAAAAAAAAAAAAAAAAATGAAAAAACGAGCGAGGGAGGTGGGGTCTTGGTGTGCCTCACCTTTTGGGGGCAAGACATGATTGTAAGAGGGTTTTTACCCAACAAATGCAATCAGTGTAACCTGGTTTCTTGTACCCTTAATGAATCCCCAACAATTAAAAAAAAAATTGAGCTTCAAAAAAAAAAAAACAAAACAAAACACAACACCTGAGAAGAAGAGGCTTAGCCTGGAGAATATTTAAGGGTGGGAGCACTGCTCCTGTCCTCCGATATGGGCAGAGATTTGGCTTGTTCTAGTATAACTCTGGAGGGTGGAAGTGGGACCGACAGGTACATTTCATCTGAAGGTAAAGAATGACTTTAACGATTAGAGTTGTTCCACCGTGTTCAGCTGCCTTGTTAGCTGAGGAGTTCTCTGTCACCCGAGGCAGGAATTAAGAAGCTGATGGTGGTGCCTGTGGCTCAAAAGAGTAGGGCGCCGACCCCATGCTGGCCATCCCTTGCGAGATACGCCAGAGAGGACCTAAGCTGTGACATCTGTGGACTCCGCCAACTCTATGGTTCTGTAATTTCTCTCCCTCTCTCCTCTCCTGCCAACCTTCTAGGATAGGAAATCTAGCCAGCACATGAGTTCCCTAAAAATCAAAACAAAAAATACAGGCTCGGTGCCCGTAGCACAGTGGTTATGGCACCAGCTACATACACCGAGGGTGGTGGGTTTGAACCCGGCCTGGGCCAGCTAAACAACAATGACAACTGCAACAAAAAAATAGCCGGGCGTTGCAGTGGGCGCCTGTAGTCCCAGCTACTTGGGAGGCTGAGGCAAGAGAATCTCGTAAGCCCAAGAGTTTGAGGTTGCTGTGAGCTGAGATGCCACGGCATTCCACCGACGGTGACATGGTGAGACTCTGTCTCAGAAAAAAAAAAAAAAAAAAAAAAAAAGAAAAGAAAAGAAAAAATATAGTCTTTTTGCCTTTTGTGCTGTCTGTGACTTTATGTTCTCAAATGTGTTGGGTTCTGGTTCATCTTGCACATCAGCAGGAAAACTAAATACTTCTGAGTCCCATCAGGGCATGAGGGAAGAAGTTAGTGAGAAGCAAAGTCAAGCTGGAGACATGTTTGATAAAATCCAAATTCCTGACTTCAGAAGGAATGTGGGAGGAAATTACAGAGAAGGACATGATGACTCAAGTCACTCAGTCACTCCTTAGATGGGGCACGATTATCCCCCAGTAGGCATGAGTGTGGGTAAGTAGACAGAGAGTGTTGGGAAAACTGAGTTGAACGTGTGTGTGTGTGTGGGGGGGGCGGTTGAGATAGGATTTCACTCTGTTTCTCAAGCTGGAGTGCAGTGGCACAATCATAGCTCACTGCAGCCTCCAACTCTTGGGCTCGAGCAATCCTCCTGCCTCAGCCTCCTAATAGCTGGGACTGCAGGTGTAGGCCACTATGCCTGGCTAACTTTTCTATTTTCTGTAAAGACAGGGTCTCGCTCTTGCTCAGGCTGTGCAAGTGTTGTTGCTGAGCTCCAGAGAGGAGGGCAGCGTGAGAACCTGGCAGGGGATCACAGGGGATAAAGCCATGGTGTCTGTCTCGGTCTGCAGTAACAGTAACGAAACACCACAGACTGGGTGGCTTGAACAACAGATATTTATTTTCTCACCATTCTAGAAGTTAGAAGTCCAAGATCAAAGTGCAATAGGGTTGGTTTCTGGCCTCTCTTCCGGGCTGGTACCCGGCTACTTTCCTGTGGTAGCCTCTCCTCTGTGTGTGCTGAGGGGGAGAGACAGAAAGACTCTGGTGTCCCTCCCATAAAGACACCATTATACAAGATTGCAGCCCCATCCTGATGACCTCATTTAACCTTATTATATCCCCAAAGACCCCATCTACAAATACAGCCACAGTGGAGGATGGGGATCCAACATACGAATTTTTCAGGGAGGACACAGTTCAGGCTGTAACAACGTCCAATGTAGCACTTGTGAATTGTCTTTGGAGGTGAAATAATTGTCCTTTCAGCAGGAGATGGGAGGGAAGGGACACTGATTGAAGCCAGCTGAGTGCCATTCCTTACTGATCCATAATCTCATTAACTCCTGTACTGCCCTTTACGAGGGAGCTGGAGGCTCACAGGTATTGTGGTCACCCAGATACTTAGAGGTCAAGAAAGCATTTGAATCTCAGTTTGTTTTTTAAACATAATGGTTTATTTATTTATTTGTTTGTTTGTTTATTTATTTTTTGAGACAGAGTCTCACTCTGTCACCCTGGGGTTGAGTGCTGTGGCATCATAGCTCACAGCAACCTCATACTCTTGGGCTTGAGCAATCCTCTTGCCTCAGCCTAGTTTTTCCATTTTTATTTATTTATTTATTATTATTTTTTGAGACAGAGTCTCACTATGTCACCCTTGGTAGAGTGCTGTGGTGTCACACCTCACAGCAACCTTAAACTCTTGGGCTTAAGCTATTCTCTTGCCTCAGCCTCCCAAGTAACTGGGACTACAGGCACCTGCCACAATGCCTGGAAAACATATGGTTTAAATATCTTTATTGTCTATCATTTCAGATTTGCCCCTGATTTATACACTTCATATTCAGACCTCAGTCATACTCTTGACTTATATAACTGGAAAAAAAAAAATAAGACCTGACTCGGCGCCGGTAGCTCAAGCAGCTAAGGTGCCAGCCACATGCACCAGAGCTGGAGGGTTCGAATATAGCCCGGGTCTACCAAACAACAATGACAACTACAACCAAAAAAATAGCTAAGTGTTATGGTGGGTGTCTGTAGTCTTAGATACTTAGGAGGCTAAGGCAAGAGAATCGCTTAAACCCAGGAGTTAGAGGTTGCTGTGAGTTGTGATGCCATGGCACTCTACCCAGGGCAATAGCTTGAGGCTCTGTCTCAAAAAAAAAAAAAAAAAAAGACAAGTGATGCAAATAACTGAAGTAAAAATTCACTTTGTTCCTAAGTAAAAATGATTTGATTTGGAAGCAGCTGGTCATCTAAAAATGGGGAGGAGCTGGCATGCTGGCTCATGCCTATAACCCTAGCACTTTGGGAGGGCGAGGTGGAAGGATTGCTTGGGGCCAGAAGTTCAAAACCAGCCTGAGCAGGAGCAAGACTCCATCTCTACAAAAAAAATTAGACAGGCGTGGTGGTGGATGCCCGTAGCTCCAGCTACTCAGGAGGATGAGGCAGGAGAATCACTTGAGCCCAGTAATTTGAAGTTATAGTGAACTATGATGATGCCACTGCGTTGTAGCTGGGGGTGACAGAGAGAGACTTGTCAAAACAAAACAAAACAAAACACAAAACTGAAAAAAAAAAGAAAGAAAAGAAAAGAAAAAAAGAAGAGAAAAGAAAAAAAAGCAAAGGACCAGGGAAGAAATAGATTGTATGAACAGAACATCCTTAGCAAATCTAAACTAACCAAGCTGAGAATTACCCTGATTTGCTCAGAAGCAACCCAGTCTTTGCTATCAACATGGCTTATGCCTAGATTATCTGCTATATTTTTCACTTTTTTTTCAGTGACATATATGACATTATTTTCTTGCACACTACAGTGCAGCTAGGGGGAAATGATTAGAACACTCTTTGCCAAACTTGAGTTTTTAAGTTCATGCATGCTGCCTTTGCACTGGAGGGAACTTCACCTTGAAACCTTGCTAAAACCCTGGGACCACGTCTCTAAACCTGGAGCTGTCAGCAAGATGGCTTGGTAGGCCCTCGAGGGTATCTGGGAAAGTCTCTGGGTTCAGCGGTGATGTGATCAGAGTTGAGCTTTGGGGAGGTAATTGGCCTTAATATGTGCATGTGTGTGGGAGTAACTGATAAGAGGGTGAGGCTGGAGAGCCTCTGGAAGCCTGTTGCATGGTTCTGTTGAGAGGTGGTGACAGGCAGCACTGGGGGATGTGGAAAGTGCTAGACGTTCATGACACCGTGACGGCAGAGTTGGAGTTTTGATAAATGATTCGGTGCTGGTCATGGCGTAGAGAGAGTGAGTCCCGGAAGAGATCAAGGTGACAGAAATGAACCAAACCTGAGCCCAGGACATCAGGTACCCTAAGCTCTTCTGGCCCCATTACAACCCCTTTCAGATGGTGAAGGGGAGGAGCCTCAGGAGAGCCCGAGACTGCTTTAAATATAATGTCTCCCTTTTAGGGGGCAGGTATTGGAGAGGACGTATTGAATTTATGATTAATCTAATACAGTTAATCATTTCTGGTAATTATGTCCTTGATAGGACCACATTAGGCTAATCATTTATCAAGCAAGAGGTGATAAATGAAAAGATAATGACCCAGGACAGGTAGGCCACTTACAGAAGGAACATTTTGATTAAAAGTGGACTGTTACCAAATGGCCCACAAACACATGAAAAAAATGCTCATTGTCCCCAGTCATCAGAGAAATGCAAATCAAAACAGCCCTGAGATATCACCTAACCCCAGGGAGAGTAGCCCACATGACAAAGTCACAAAGCTGCAGATGCTGGTGTAGCTGTGGAGAGAAGGGGACACTTTTACACAGCTGGTGGGGCTGCAAACTAATACAGGCTCCATGGAAATAAGTATGGAGAATCCTCAGACCTAAAATAAACCTTCCATTTGATCCCACAATCCCAATACTAGGTATCTACCCAGAAGAAAAAAGTCATTTTTATCATAGGGACATTTGCACTAGACTGTTTATCGCAGCTCAATTTATAGTCGCCTTGATGTGAAATCAACTCAAGTGCCCATCAACCCATGAATGGATTAATAAACTATAGTATACGTACAGCATGGGATACTATTCAGCCATAAAAAGATGGAGACTTTACATCTTTTGTATTAACCTGGATGTAGTTGAAGAAGATACTTTACTCTTAGTAAAGTATCACAAGAATGGAAAAGCAAGAATCCAATTTACTCAATACTAATATGAAGCCAATAGATAAACAAGTACAGGCCCTCATGAGAGAAAAACACAATTAAATTCAAGTGGGAGGGAGAGAGAAAGAGGGGAAGGGTTGAGGGAGGGAGATTGGTGTGCTCTCACTTAATGGGCACAATGTAAGGGTGGACAGCACATCCCCTGGGTGAAGGGCTCAACTACAAATTGGACTTTACCTAACAAATGCAAACAATGTAACCTAATTATTTATATCCTCATATTAATCTGAAATAAGTAAATTAAAAAATTGCTTTCTTTTCTTTTCTTTTTTTTTTGGAGACAGAGTCTCACTCCATCACCCTGGGTAGAGTGTTGTGGCATCATCACAGCTCACGGCAACCTCAAACTCTTGGGCTCAAGCAAGCCTGCTGCCTCAGTTTCCTGAGTTTAAGCAGGTTGCCTGCTTAAAACTTTCCAGTGTCTTCCCATCATACTTAGAATAAAGTCTGCTGTTCTTCTGGCTTAGTAGTATCTACACCACCTGGCCCCTCCTGAATTTTCAGCCTCTTGTCCTACCACCCTACTCCTTCTCCTTGCCCACCACACTCCAGCCACTCGGGCGTTCTTTCTGCTTCTCAACCATGCATGGCTATCCCACTCAGGAAAGGTTTTTTTTTTTTTTTTTTTGTGAGACAAGGTCTTACTCTGTCTCATAGGTTGGAGTGCCCTAGCATTATAGCTCACTTAACTTCAAATTTTTGAGTTCGAGCAATCCTCCTGCATCAGCCTCCGAGTAGCTGGGACTAGAGGGCCATACCAGCATGCCCAGCTAATTTTTCTATGTTTTTTAGAGACAGGGTCTTGCTTTTGCTCAGGCTGGTCTCAAACTCCTGGACTGAAGTGATCCTCCCACCTTGGCCTCCCAGAGTGGTGTGAACTGGAAGTCTTTGCTTTGTTGGAATGCTCTCCTCTGATCTCTGCCTGGTTGATTTCTTTTATCATTCAGATCTCATCTGAAAGGTCTGAATTATACTAATAATTCTCTAAAATTAGAGAAGGTGCTGCAGAGGGACCATCTCTGACTCTTCCATCTGATCACTCTGTCACACCTGTTCTCCATTCTCTATACAGCACTTACCACTCTCTGATCTTTTTGTTGTATATTTATTGATGTGTGCTTTTTTTTTTTTTTTTTTGAGACAGAGCCTCAAGCTGTCACCCTGGATAGAGTGCTGTGGCATCACAGCTCACAGCAACCTCCAATTCCTGGGCTCAAGCGAGTCTCCTGCCTCTGCCTCCCAAGTAGCTGGGACCACAG
>CAUYRH010099734.1:0-22129 GCA_963574655.1 Perodicticus potto | reverse complement strand
ATACAATCAGAAACATTTTGATCATACTGTGAGAGATAGCCCTCATAGCATTTTCTTAATCACTATATAAAGACATTGATACTCTACATTTAATAAGTTTCACCAGTACCCTACTAAGATGCACCGTAGGTGTGATCCCACCCAATTGCCCTCCCTCCGAGACAGTTCTTTTTAACATTCTCTCAACAGCAGTCTTTAAGGATCCAAAGGAGTATACTTGGTTTAACCAATGTTTATCCTTTCGCAGTCAGAATAACAGTTCACCTGTGAATGCCAAAAACTATGGTAATCACTTTGCATACATTCTCTCATTTAACCTTCAGAACAGCTTTGTAGGGTATTGTTATTTTCAATTTATAAGTAGTTAATGTGTAGGAAGGTTAAGCGCCCAAAGCCAAGTAGTAGAGCCAGAACTCTGAGCCCTAGATCCATTGACTTTAGGGACTGAGCTCTTAATTACACAATAGTTCATTCATCTGGTGAGAGAAGAATTCTTTACACAAGCTCTACCTTGGCGCTACTGACAATTTGGAGTGTGTAAAACTGAGCTGTGGGGGTTGTTCTGTGCATTGCAGTCTGCTTAACACATCCCCAGTCCCCACTCACAAGATGCCAGCAGTGCCCCACTTCCCAATCATGACAATCAAAAATTCCTCCAGACTTTGCCGAGTATTCCCCAGGTAGAGAAGCAAAATTTCTCCTTGTTGAGAACCACTGTACTAAGTAATGGATTTTTTTTTTCTTTAGATACTTTTAGACAAAAACTGAGCACATTCCTACTGCTTAATTTTTATTTCTAACTTTTATTCTTATGACAGCAGTTTTGCTAAAATACATTTTCTTTATGTAAGTTAAAAAAACACAGTTTAGGCATTCGGTTTTATTCAGTTATATTTTGGTTTTGTGGATCATCTACACATTTAAATTCCACATAGCAGGACAACCCTTGGCTGACTTTAAGTAGGTCAGACAGGTATTTCTACTCATTCAACACTGGGCAATTTATCTAACAGCCCTCTCTAAGCCCATCGTTCAGTTGGACTAATGATAATCCTTGCCTCACATACTTATGCAGACTAAATTAATATATGCTTATAAAACACTTATCCAATTATCCAGATTATATAATAATGGATGCTAATTCATATTCATGACTCTATTACCATTATCATCATTATTATTTATGTAATTTTCATAGTTTGCTTTCTAGTTTACCTTCAAATTTCCAGAAGCTATCCCACTTCCTCTTCAGATTTACTGAAAATATTTATTTAAAGATTATAACCTACATGTAAATGTCAAAGCAAACCCATTACACAGAAATATCACTAAAGTCAATGACAAGCTGTTGAGAGGAAACTTCAACAGTCAAAGCCCAAATACCTATGTCTAGGCTTGGCACCTGTGGCTCAATGGGCTAAGGCGCCAACCACGTACACCTGAGCTGGCGGGTTCGAATCCAGCCTGGACCTGCCAAACAACAATGGTGGCTGCAACCAAAAAAAAAAAAAAAAAAATGGCCGGGTGTTGTGGGAGATGCCTGTGGTCCCAGCTACTTGGGAGGCAGAGGCAGGAGACTCACTTGAGCCCAGGAATTGGAGGTTGCTGTGAGCTGTGCTGCCACAGCACTCTATCCAGGGTGATAGCTTGAGGCTCTGTCTCAAAAAAAGAAACCAAATACCTATGTCTACAGATAACACAGTTATACGTAAGATACAAAACAGTGAACACTGTTTTCACTATAAGAAAATAATTCAAAAATAACACAGGTTTTTATTATTTCATCCTTACAAACCTACCTACTACTCACTGTGTGTAGATCTTTCCCAACTATTTTTCAATATAAAATTATTCACAGAAATACATGAAACAAAACCAAGAAGAAAATATCTGGCTTGTCTAGTATGATGTAATAATGTTCAAATCAACCCATAAATCTATTCATTCTCTCAAGCCTAAAAACGTGTTTGCATGGCCTTATTATTACTTTTCTTATTCTATGTTTCCTCAAGGTATAGATCTCTCTGATTGCCCATTTGTTGTCTGGTAAGGCCAGTGCCAGAAAACTGTCTCAGTATTTGCCTATGCCAGTCACAAATGCTGGGACATTACCAAGTACAAGTGCCCGACAAAGAGAGAGCTACCGGGGTGCACAGCTTCATTCTGCCTGTCATGGCTCACAAACGGCATGGAAAATGCTCTTCACTTTACAAAAAAACAGCTGCTACAAAGCCACTAGCTCCAGGAAAATAACTCTAAGACCCAGGCTTGGTTTTTTAATGACATTTTGACCTCTATTAAAAAAAAATAGCAGACAGCATGAGCACAGGAGAAAACAGGCATTTTAAAATCTCAAGTCAATTATTTCAGATGAAAAAGAACTCTCTTTTGAGAACAGCAGCTGCTGGCTTAAGGCGCTATAGGTCCTGCCAAATTGTAATATAGCCCTAAATGCTCCCTAGTAATTATTATTTTTCTCATATGACTGCATAGCTGTCATAGAAGGAGATAACTTTTAAAATTTTATCTTTGTTCTTCCAAGATACATCACAAGTACTTCCTTCCCAGCACCTTCCCCACATCATGCTCACAGTTAGATGAGGCCGAAGGTACCAGGGACACCCCCAGCTCTCTCTTCCCTTGTGATATGCATCTAGAAGCTGAATATTGAGATGGAAAGGCCAGAAGGTAGAAGCAGACTGGCCCCCTGACACCTGCCTTGAGAGGAGCTGCTCTGGAGAACAGAAAGCCCCACAGTTGACTTTGAATTAACACAAAAAATAAAACTTTGGTTGTGTTGTTGCACCGAGACATCAGGGTTGACATGTTATCACAGCAGTGTTCAGAGACTTCTGACCAGACAGCTCCTTACCACAGTTTCCAGTACGGAGCAAGTGGTTCATGTGCAGCTTCTTAAAGAACAAATGTGCAGAGCTGAGAACACCATTTACCAGTATCACCTAAGTTGAGACATGAATTTCAAAGGGAATAAATATAGTAATCTTGGCCAGGCACAGTGGCTCATACCTGTAATCCTAGCAATCTGGGAGGCTGGGGCAGGAGGGTCACTTGAAGCTAGGAGTTCGAGACCAGCCTGAGAAAGACTGACACACTGTCTCACTAAAAATAGAAAAATTCACCCGGTGTAGTGGTGCACACTTATATTCCTATCTCCTCAAGAGGCTGAGGCAGAAAGATCACTTGAGCCCAGGAGTTTGAAGTTGCTGTGAGCCAGGCTATTGCCATGGCACTCTAGCCCAGGTGACAGAGCAGGACTCTGTCTTAAAAACAAAACAAAACAAACAAACAAAAGCCACATAATAAGCCTGATACATTTGAAAAAGCAACTTCTGCATATTAAGCATGTACAGAGTATGGATCAATTTGCCAAACAGTTCAGGAATATGGTTCTATACTGCTGACTAAGGTACAGAACAGGTCATATTTCTGTAAAAAGATTATTACCACCATTCAGCAGCCATATGTGTTCGGTTCACGGAGAATGCAGAGAGTAATCTAGTTGGAAAGGAGCATATCTGTAACTTTTACTCAGTTCTTATCCATCTTCTGCCTCTTATCTAAATTGCTTGTTTTGACATAGTTTGAGCTATTTTGTGGAAAAGAAAGGTTGAGATGATACTTTGACCAACTGCAGTTTTCAGCCTGGTAGTAGAAGACAGACCAGACTCTTGTCTCAGGTCTGCGGGTGAGTGCCTGCATGACTTTGATCCCTGATTAGAATTTCTCTTATTCCATTTGCCCGCTGATAACCTTAATGCAAGTTCACATCCATGTAAAGAACCTAGCAAAGTGCTTGCTATATGTTGGCACCCAATAGATGTTGGTTTCATTTCCTCGTTCACTTTCTATGTTTCTCCACATTTCTTTTCAGTGTCTTGGAGGTTTTGTTCATTTCTGTGTTTCAGACTGAAGAACAAAAGGGATGACTGCTAGATGACCATAAAACACCTATCGGTATGAAGTAACCACGCCCTTGAAGTTCAGTTATTACCAGGAAGGTGGAACTGACAGCATGACTGGACAAAAGCCAAAATGCTATTCCAGGGGCCTAAGCTGGGAAAGGTGGGGCTGGTGAAGGAGAAGAGGGAATCTGAAGAAGGGAAAGCCATGACCGAGCAAGTGATAAAGGATGCCAAGTGGATTGCAAAGAGCCATGGCTGAACAGAGCTTGGAAACATTAGCGTCTCACAGACTCATGATTGTCCAGAGTTTCCCGGATTTTAATTAATTCAGATACATTTCAAACAAATTTAGCACAAGTGGTGGTACACTGTTTTGCTCAGCGGAATTCAAAAGGATCCAGACTTTCTATAGCAGCACGAGTTTCTCATTGTTCGCCTGTGCTCTTGAGAGAATGTCTTTCAGGGGTGGGTCATAAAGGAGACAGAGTGGTATTTTCAAATCTTTTCTTGAGTGTTTAAGCCAGTCTCAGCCAACACAATCAATATGCAGGAAGAACAAATATCTCCCACTGTACGTCTTCAGCTGGGCCCTGTTCTAGCCACTATTTCTTAATACGTTCTTGAATACCTCTAAATTTTGAGTTTGTTTTACTTTCTGATCATGACCCTGGACTATCTTGGATTTGATGATGGTTAATGTTCTTTGGTTGTCCTCACTTCTTTCCACACTGCATTCTCACCCTGCTTTGACTCTGGGAATACCAATTAATACCCCAGTCCCCTCCTTCCCAGAGGACAGCAGCAACCAGGACAATCAGGAGACAGAAAAGGGCAGAAGAATCACTTAAAAAATATGGCTAGGTACCATTAGAAAAGGCTTCTTCTTAGCGACCAATCAAAACTTTAAAGTCAACTACCATGGCAAACATTTATTTGGAAAATAATTTAAATTTACCAAAGTTTAAAAGATGAAAATTCTATTCGCATCTGAAGGTCAGAGTTGTAAAGACTGAGAAAATGGGTTAACACAGAAATATATTTTAAAGGAATTTGGAACCTTTTCTTTTTCCTCCCTCTCTGACGTATGTATGTACTGAAGTTCTGTATTCCATGTGCTAAGAGAAAATATTGATATAAAAGATGATCTTTCATCCCTGCAGAGTACAGGGAATTAGGCCCAGTGGGAAAAATCAAAGTTTGAGAGAAATAGCAAAAACACGGCCCTGATATGGCATCCCTAACCCTCAACAGACATACACAAAACCTAGACTTTAGGCTGAATTCCAAAGGAAAGCATTTTAATCTCAGCATGATGCTAGTTGAATTACACTAACCTACATCTCTTTGCTTTTTCTCTCCATTAATATGCCTAGGATATGACAAAAACTCAGTCTCAAGTTATTTTCTGTCTCCATGTGCAAATCACCATGTTTTAAATCCTTACTCAAAATCTTCCCTCTTCATAACACCCTCCTGACTCCTGGGCGAAACTGACTTCCATTTCTTTCAGATTTCTAAGTTTGTTATTTCCACAGCCTTTGTTAAAGCTTACCCTGCCTTGCATTTGGGTATTTTAACATCTGTGTCCCGTACAGGGGAACTGACAGTCCCAGGAACACAACTTCCTTCTGGATCCTTATGCCCCTCACAGTGCAAAGTCCGTGCCTGGTAATCAGTAAATGTTTGCTGAATTGAATTTAAAAGGTAAAAAAAGATGGGGGGGGGGGCGGGTAATCTGACATATTTTCTTCCTGCTCATATTTCTATTAGGAAAGTTAATCGTCCAAGTCTAACCTCGTGCCAAGCAAGTTGAGACAACTAAGCACAAATCCGAATTCCTTAAGGCGATTCCAGAGACTATTCTTAGAAAAGATCTTGCCATGTCTGCTACCTGAGGAGTAGGTAGTAAGGGGCAGATGCTCTAGATCCTTTTGATTCATAAATCTGATTACATTTAAACTCCTACTTGGCCGCTACCATCCGAAACTCCAGCCCAGCAGTGGAAGTAGAGTGCTTTCTCAACCCTTAATAACAAAACCAGAAAGTGTAGAAAGCTTCTTTATGGTGTGGCTAGGTGAGAGTTGGCTGGGTCTGGTTGTATTCCCTTGATATGTAAACCCTGAAAAATAAATGTCTCTTTTTGGGAAGATATTTAGCTGGAATTTTGTTATATCTCTTAATGTCTTACTGCAGAAAGTGTTGGAGACCAGAAGTATAAGCATCACCTGAGAGCTTTTCGGAAATAAAGAATCTCAGAACTCTCCCCAGACAACCTAAATCAGAATCAGCATTTTAGAAATATCTCCAAGTGACTCTAATGAAAGTAACATTTTTTTTCTTTGCAGTTTTTGGCTGGGGCCAGGTTTGAACCTGCCACCTCTGGTATATGGGGCCAGCACTCTATTCCTTTGAGCCACAGGTGCCGCCCTGTAGGTAACATTTTTTAAGACGCATGGGGATCAAATATTCCAGCATCAGTATTTCATTTGCTTCATGGCAGTCCCTTTGCTCTAAGCCACCATTATTAGAAAAATACAGTATTTGTTTCCTATCCTTTCTCCTTTTCTACCCCTCCACGTTTCCCTATGCATCTATTTATTTTAATATGCAGCACAAAAGACAATTTCTCTAGTGTTTAGAATGTGCACATCTCTTTCCCATGAGTCACATCATTTGATCCTTAGGATACCCCTGTGAATATTACGACACTTAACTTGCTACATGTCACTTATATAAATAAATGTCTGAGAAGTCCTATGTCTAGTGGTTGGAAGATGCAGAAGCCTTCCCCCTATAATCAACCAACTCTCTCAGAGTTAGAGAATTCTAATTGCATTATCCATGGAGCCAAAAAGCCCACTCTATCTTACCCTTGAATCTTTTGTCTTTTTAACTAACATAACCCAGTTTATCCCACACAGAGACACTAAACACGCTCCCTCTTGATGAAAGCTTTTATAGTGGCCATTACATAATAGATTTGCTGTCAGTTTGTCTAAAATGTGTCTGTTGAAGAAATGAAAAAAATAATCTAATTCATGTTTATGAGAAATGGTGTTTTCTTCTAACTAAAACCTAAGTGGGCATTTCTATCAGGCATGGCATGACCCTCTAGCAGCTTCCCTCATTCACGTGATCTGAACTTTTTAAGCAAGGAGTAAATCAACATTGATAAAAATATTAAACATGTGTTACAGTTTCAATAAGAAGGTGTTTACAGCGTTTGGGTTGTAGCCTTAGTATGTAATAGAGTAAATTGTCAGCTGTAATCAAAACCTGGTTGCATTTCAACATGTTTCATTCAAATCTAGGCCACATTCCAAAGCAAATCTCTTTATACAAAGCAAAAATATTAACTACAACTTTAGGCTTTATTGAGATGTTTAAACACTTTCTTTTACACACAAAAGTGCATTATATTTATAAAAGCCTCCTGGTCACTGAATAACGGACAGGTGTCTGAAATTTAAAAATTACAGAAGCAGAATACTGGGATGAGAGAAAAAATTTAAAGAGATCCTCTTGACCTATCCCTTATTTTCACAATACAGATTTAAAAGGAAAAGCCCCAAGAAGCCACATAACTCACCACAAGTTCCATTGTTGGGACTGACTAGCTGAATAACTCTGCCAAGTCCCTTTTTCTCAGCCTCAGTTTCTTGATTTGCAAAATGAGGTGATTGGACTAGATGATATTAGGTCCCATATACCTGAAAAGGCCATTATTCTGCAAGACTAGAAACCACATCCTAGAACATCCCAACTTCAAAAGCAACATAAAAAAAATTGAAAGATTTTAAAATGGCGCTTGGTGCTATTGATGTTCCCACTGGCTGATACAATAATCTCAGCTGGAAGCTTCAGAACCAGACAGGTTGCTAGTAGCCATCACATACCAGCCAACCAGAAGAGCAGGGCTGACGCACGTTCTTTGCCTAAGAAGTTCTGCAACTAAAAGTCATCGCAGAGTGATGGTAAATTTTTCCTCCCCCTTTTGAGGCTCTGGTGATTTCCCTGATTCAGAAATTTCTCCTCAAGATTCACTGAGAGTTTAGCCCTTGACTTAACCCCAGGCAAAGATGTATTTCCTCCTAGAAGACTCCCTGCCTGAACAAGTCATTCAAAATCAATCTTGAAAGGGACTCTAGGCTCCAGGGAGATGCACATTTTAGCATCCTTTAATCAGCTGTCTGGCCTTGTCTGATATTTTTTGAAAACTTTTTTTATGTCATTACAATTTTATTATGTTAATAAATAAAGAGTTGATATACATAAGAAACAATAAGAAATTCTGCCTTCGAAATGAGGCTCTGTCATAATCACTGGCTGTATTTTAATTACCTTACTTATCTTCCATCTTTCATTCTTACATAAGGTAGTATCTTTGAGATGAATCTTACTTATTTTTTTAAAGCGAAGTCCATCTTTCCCCTTTTCTTCTTTTTTTATTGCTCGTCTCTGTTGGGAAATCAGTAAGTTAGGCAATGGTTTAGGTTTTTAAAATCTTAAAGAGATCATGGAGACCTAATCCCCATTTTGATTAAATCGTTTAGCAGATTTAAATATAGTAACTCAAGAAGACAGAACCCAAACCACAAACCCAGTGGAAGAAGAAGGAGAGGGAGGGGGAGGGGGAGAGGGAGAAGACAACAGAACCCAGATACTATATATGCAAAAGTGGGTACTGTCAATGCCTCTATTAATTGAGATATGAATAAACCAGTTCAGCTGATTTGGCTCATTTTTATGACATACATATGTCACCCTGGACTTCTCTCCGCTATCAGCAGTGACACCATTAAAGAAAGCTAGTGTCTATACCTAAATAGTTGTATACACATGTAGTTAACCCAGAAGATAAGAATGCTAGAAAAACTGTCTCATTTAAATAATAACAACATTGTTATTATTAGTAGTAGTATTATTAGTATTGGTATCTATTATTTTCTAGAGTGTTTGTTCTGTGTTGGACTTTGTCCTAAACATTTTACATGAGTACACAGCTTTAAACTTATAGAAACATGGCAATGTTAACCCTAAAAGAAGACATGTAGGGTGGCACTTGTGGCTCAAAGGAGTAGGGCACAGGCCCCATATACCAGAGCTGGCAGGTTCAAACCCAGCCCCAGCCAAAAACTGAAAAAAAAAAAAAGACATGTAAAAATGAGAGGGAGCCAAATAGTAACCGCAGGGAAGGATAAACATGCTGAAAAGGGATGATCCTAAATTTTTAATTGGTTATGTTAGGTGAAACCAAGAACAGATGGTACAGGGAAACCGAGTTTGACTCAACTCCCATCTGCGGAAACCAAGCAACAGATATCCCCTGACTGCAGGGAATATGTTTACTGCTAAAGCAGCAACAGGGCTCTGTGACCAGATTTCAAGGATGCAGTAGAAAAGGATTTTGACAATGAAAGAACGGGTGGTGCTCGAAGGACCTGCCATCACTGGAATTCTGGCAAAGAGGAATATTGTCCACATTGGAAGGATAGGTGCACATCAGTGAATGAATAGTAAGTCAATGAACAATCTCAGAGAATGACACTTGCATATGTCTGCCCTCTGGCACTCATTACACTCTGTGAAACCCACCTGCGTCCTTCCATTTTCGTCCATTCTTTTTCCTGATTATACACATGTATTTAACGATACAGTTTTACATAGAATGCTAAGAGCACTTTTCTTCATAGTTTGTAGAAGGGCTTGAAAAACACGTGCTTTCTATTAACATGCATATCATAGCACACCCAAATCTAACTCCTAAGTAGATGCATTATAATTTGTTTACAACTTAAAGGCTTAATGGCAATAATCAGACGAGGGAAAAGAGCATGTAAGTTTATTTTACATTACTGACCAGACAATAAACTCAACAAATAGTAAATAGAATTTAATAAGGTCTCATGCGCCCCGAGGGAGGTGGTGCCCGATTTTGAGGGGTAATTGCTATGTTCAGATAATCTCCTATTTGGAACTTCTGCTACCGCAGGGTCATGGAATCATCAGTCCCCTTTCTGGCAGACACGGTGCCGCCAATCTCCTTAACTAGACAGCCAGGTCTTTTAAGATCTGAAAAAACAATCACAAAATTGAAATGTGTGCCCTTCTTTTTAGCTTCTGGGTAGACTTCTTTTACTAAACAAGCCAGCTCTTAATAGAGGGTAAGTTTAAAGGACCCTGAATCATCACATATTAAGTCTTAACTTGGAGAAAGTCCTAAATTTTCTCTCCTGTTATAATAGAACCAACCCACAGGGTTGTCATGAGAAAAAAAATTCAATTATATATTTAATTGATTAGCCTAATATCTGGCACTAGTAAACAGGAAATAAAATTAACTCCATCTTTTAATATTATCATTACTACTATTGTTTACTACCATTATTATTTCTGTTAATACTAAATCACTGGTGTCTCGGGCTCAGCATCTTTGATTTTAGAGTCTAATAAATACTAATTCATAGCCATCATTATATTCCAATGAAACAATTAAAACAGCAAAGTTTTATTTGCCAAGTTCCAATACTGGGGAGAAGGAGCCATGTGTAAAGCCACCCAAGGGTTCATCAAAGAAGCAATTCAATAGAATGTTTTCAGCATGCTCCTCTTTTAACTGAAAAGAGAATTTGGAATGAGAAGAAAAGTGATAAAATTTGTAATTCCACTCAGAAAAAAATATTAGCCTTTGAAGCTCCTCATGGTATTCATGACAAACGAACATATACGTCTTTCTTTCTGCTACAAAGGAACTGCTCTATGCCTCTGCAATTAATTGATGTTGTCTCCAATATTCCTTTAAGGTTAGTGTCAAATTCACTTACGTTTGGCTTCTGGGATTGCAGGCCTTCTTGCCCATTTCTTCTATGGTATTTTAATGATAACAAGATAGACTTTAATGCTTCATGTGTTCAAATTGGTTTGAAAAATCTGCCTTTCTACACTCTAATCTACGGCAATATTTTCCAAACAATTTTAGCGGTGAAGCTCTTCTTTTAAAGAACATCTTGAGCTCAAGCTAAGCTAAAGAACACTTTAAATATCTATCATTGCCTACAAAAATACTTCATTTTTCATGGAACTCACAAAGCATCTTCCTAGAATCTGAAAGGCACTTGGAAAACTGGTCTTCAAATCCAAACACCTGATATTAATGAAAAAATCAGGTCTCCGAAAGAAGTGATGTGACCACGCCTTACAATTAGTGACAAAAGTTAGAATTCATGACTAGTTCATTCATTCCACTGATATTTGAGACCCCTCTGTGTACTTGTTCTGTGCTAAGCATCCTACGTACATCATGTTTATTATTTTTTAATTTTTCCATTTCCATTTGACAAATGTTCCTTTAGTATCTATTCCATGTACTCAGGGTATCTGGTACCATGCTCTGAGATGGATAAGTAGAAGTTATCTGCCACAAACACTTTAGAAGTTCATTGGGAAAGTCCCAAGTAATAAACAGCTACAGTAATTGGTAAAATGCAGTTAGTACCATAGAATGCAAGAGAATTTGACAAGACTTAATTTAATAACTTCCTAGTCATACACAGAAAACTTATGTCTATTAATTAATCAATCATCAAATCTTCACTCATCATGTAGCGTATGTGAAGAACTGGAAATGTGATTAGAAAAGTCAGGAGCAGCTAGAAGTTCATCATCTGTTCATGTAGCAGAGATGCAGATACAAGAAATTTGTTTTTAAAAGTCAGAACAGTATCCAATGTACTCAGCCCTAATATAGAGCTAATTTATAGCTTTCATATGAAGGCTAAAACCCAATTATAGCACAAGAATACAGGGAAAAGGGAAAGCCTCTTCCTTTTCTATCCAATCAGATAGTTCTGTTGCCCTGGAACCTAGTCTGAGAAGTGCACACAGCCTTCCAAGTACCTTTGTGTACATCCTCTTTTCCCATCCCCTGCCTGTTCCAAGCTGAGGCCTCATCTCTTGGCGATGGTTAGCACCTTGTCATGATTTCTCCAGCTCTGCTCAACTACTTGCTCCACACAGGAGCCAAACTGTCATACATTTAATGCCCCATATCTTTTCCAGGTCTCAGAAGGTTGTCAGATAAAATACAGGATGTCTAGTTAAATTTAAATTTCCATTAACAAGTAATTTTTTAGTGTAAGTATATCCCAAGTATTGCATGGGATCAACATATACTAAAAAGAATCATTCGTTGTTTATCTTGTTCGTTGAAATTAAAGTTTAACTGGGCATCCTGTTTATATGCTAAATCTGGCCCTGCATACTCTGGCCCAACCTTGCTTTATGCCTCTTTGTGTACTGTAAGTTCACTGTTGCTCAGCTGCATTTCTTTCAAAAAGGCTGCTCAGGCTGGTTTCCCCAAAGCAGGAAAAGATTAGAGTACAAGTACTTTATTCTGGAAGCGCAGAAAACACTGGTAGCGGGTGGGGACATGATACAGGAAGAAGTCAGAACTCACACAGTGGGTGACTGGAGCTGAATCCTCTGAGAAGCATAAAATCTACTAAAAATTCTCCTGTGGGGGGAAGGGCTTGGGGTATCTACACATCAACTGCACTAATCAGTAGCTGAGGACTCCCTTGGGGTGTCATTTCTCTCATGCATTTTACCAGCATTTCATAGGAAAGGGGAAAGCAGCCTCTACCACATGAGGGAAGAGCCCTCAGAGAGAGCAGCAGATGCGGACAGGTGGAGGGTGTGCATTGCTGGCGAACAGGAAAGTTATCAGGCCCTAGAGACCTGGGCAGGACAGCCCCAGGCCTGCTACCGAGATATTGCTTTTCCCCTATAGGTCCCTTTTCTTTGCTACCCTCTTAGATTGCTCCCATCCCATCCCCAATTTCCCTTTCCTCTAATCATTTAGTGGCATTCAATTTAGATGTCACTTCCAGAGGAATTCTTTCCCACCATCACTCCACCCACCAGACCTCTGATATTCAAGTGCTCACAACATCCTTGTGTGAACTTCTATCCCAATGCTTAATAATTTCTATTGCATTGTTACAAAAAGAGTTCTCAGCCAGTTTAGTTATGAGTACATGCAAAGAAAAGAAAGCCTATGAGACAGTAGGCCAACCTGAAGATTCTTAACTGGTAAGAAATTTCATAAGTAAAAACAATGATTAGACAATTATTATTGAACCAATAAAAAGGAAAAGGACTTTTTGTTTGATGGTCACCAGACTCTTTGTTTGTTTGTTTGTTTTTAATTTTCTTAATTTCAGGTTATTATGAGGGTACAAGCAACCATGTCACAATATTTGAATTTATTAGGTAGTGTTTCTCCATTCCTGCACTCAGAAGGTGTGTCAGACACCCCTACCTTATACCCTTTAAGTGGGAGCTTAAGTGGGAGCTCCACCTCCCCTGTTTCCCTTCTCCCTAACTGTAGAATTAGGGTTTTCTCCTTTGTGGGCATGTGTTAGATTGTCTACTGGCTACCAAATAAAATTGAGTACATTGGATATTTGATTTTCCATTCTTACGATACTTTACTAAGAAGAATGTGCTTCAACTCCATCCAAGTAAATGCAAAAGATGTAAAGTCGCCATCTTTTTATGGCTGAATATTATTCCACCATGTAGAATGTTAATCCATTCCTGAATTGATAGGCATGTAGGATGTTTCCACATTGTGGCAACTGTAAATTGAGCTGCGATCAACAATTTAGGACAAATGTCTTTACGATAAAATGATTTCTTTTTTTTCTAGGTAGATGCCTAGTAGGGAGATTGTGGGGTCAAATGGGAGGTCTAATTTGAGTTTGTTCAGGACACTTCATACCTCTTTTGAAAAAAGATGTATTAATTTGCAGTCCCACCAATAGTAGAGATGTGTATCTCCTTTTACACACCTGCACCAACATTTGCAACTCTGAGACTTTGTGATGTGGACTCTTCACATTGGAATTAAGTGATATTCAGGGTGGTTTTGATTTGCATTTCTCTGATGATTAGGGATGATGAGCATTTTTCTATATATTTATTAGCCATTTATCTGTCTTCCTCAGTGAAGGTTCTGTTCATGTCTCTTGCCCAGTGATGGAGGGGATTGTTTGCTCCTTTTTGTTGATTAATTTGACTTCTTTTTAGATTCTAGTTATCAAACCATTGTCAGATTCATAATATGCAAATATCTATTCCCATGCTGAAAATTGTCTATTTGTTGTAATTGTTGTATCCTTGGCTGTGCAAAAGCTTTTCAGTTCAATTAAGTCCCATTTCTTTATTTTTATTGTTGTTGCTATTGCCACTGAAGTTTTCTTCATAAAATCTTTCCCAACGCCAATATTATGAAGAGTTTTCCCCATACTTTCTTCTAGAATTTTTATCATTTCATGTCGTAGATTTAAATCTTTTATCCAACTTGAGTTAATTTTTATAAGTGGTGAAACTGCAGATCCAATTTTAGTCTTTTACATGTGGTTATCCAATTCTTCCAGCACCATATACTGAACAGGGACTATTTTCCCCCACTGTTTGCTTTGGTTGGTTATCAAAGATCAGATGGCTATAACAGACTCGTTTCATTTCTTGGTTTTCTATTTGGTTCCATACATGTATGTCTCTATTTTGGTATTGATACCATGCTATTTTGATCACTGTGGACTTGCAATATAACCTAATGTTTGGTAGAATGATGTCTCTGGTTTTGTTTTTAATTACTAAGGATTGCATGGCCCTATGGGTTATTTTGCTTTCATACGATGATGTTCATATTTTAATGGGAAGTACATTGAATCTGTAGATTTTGGGGGTGTAGAATAGACATTTTAACAATGTTGTTTTTTTTTTCCCCAGCCAAGAGTATGGTATGTTCTTCCATTTGTTAATGTCTTCTGCTATTTCTTTTTTTAAGGTTTCATGATACTCTTTGCATAGGTCCTTCACCAATTTTGTTAGGTATATTTCTATGTATTTCATTTATTTTAAAGCTACTTGGAAGGGAATTGTATCTTTGATTAGCTTCTCTACTATTATTGGAGTATGCAAAGGCTATTGATTTGTCACTGTTTCTTGATTACTTCTAGGAGTCTTGTGGTTGAGTCTCTGGGGTTCTCTAAGTATAAGAGCATATCAACAGCAAAGAATGAGAGTATGACCTCCTCCGCCCTTTATAGCCTTCTCTTGTGAGATTGGATTGGCTAGAGCTTCCAACGCTATGTTGAATAGTAGCGATGGTAGAGGACATCCTTGTCTGGTTCCAGGTCTAAGTGGAAAAGCTTTCAACTTTACTCCATTCAGTATAGTATAAACTGTGGGTTTGTCATAGATGGCTTCAATCAGTTTCAGAAATGTGCCACCTTTCTCTATATTCATAAGTGTTCTTGTTAGAAAAGAATGCTGAATTTTGTCAAATGCTTTTTCTGAGCTGGATTGAGAGGATCTTATGGTCTGTGTTTTTGCTTCCATTGATATGGTAAATTACACATATGGATCTGTGTATGTTAAACCAGGTTTGCATCCCTGGGATGAAGCCTACATGATTGTGATGTATACTTTTTTTAATATGTAGCTGTAATCTATTGGCTAAGATTTTATTGAGTATCTTTGCATCTATATGCATTAGTGAAATTGCTCTGTAGTTCTCCATTTTAGTTGGGTCCTTCCCTGGTTTTGGAATCAAGGTGATGTTTGCTTCATAGAACATGTTGGGGAAGCTTCCTTCTTTTTCAATGTTTTGGAATAGGTTCTACAGTATAGGTACCAGCTCATCTTTAAAGGTTTGATAGAATTTTGGTGTGAATCCATCTAGTCTCAGGCTTTTTTTTGTTACAAGCTTTTTTATTGTTTCTTTAATTTCAGTGCTTGATATTGGTCTGTTCAGAGCCCTATTTCTTCCTGGTTAAGTCTAGGGAGATGGCATAATTACAAGTATTGGTCTATTTCTTCCACATTGTCAAATTTCTGGGTGAAGAGTTTCTTATATTAGTCTGAAATAATCTCTCAGATCTCTGTGGTATCTGTCATTATTTCCTCTTTTAGTTTCTGATTAAGATTATTAGGGATTTTGCTTTTATATTTCTAGTCTATCTGCTCAATTGTTTATCGATTTTATTTTTCTTTTGAAGGTCCAACTTTTCCTTTCATTGATTTTCTGAATGATTCTTTTATTTTCAGTTTCATTTATTTCTAGTATAATTTTGATTATTTCTTCTTCTACTGGGTTTGGGATTGGATTGCTCTTCCTTTCCATTTCCTTGAGATGATTCATTAGATTGTTGATGTTCTCTCTTTCTATTGTTCAGATGTATACATCTAATGTGATAAATTTACTTCTTAGGACCGCTTTTGCAGTATTCCATGGATTTTTGTAGCTTGTTTCTTCTTTGTTGTTATGTTCAAGGAAATTAAAGATTTTCTACTTTATCTCTTCCTGGACCCAACTTTCATTTAGTGTAAGGTTGTTTAGTTTCCATGCCTTTGTGTGGGGATGAAAATGTTTGTTGGAGTTGAGTTCTACCTTCATAACCCTATGGTGTGAGAAAATACAAGGTATAATTTCAATTATTTTGATTTTGTTGAGGTTTGATGTGTGTCCTGGGATATGATCTATTTTGGAGTATGTTCCATGGGCTGATGAAAAGATTGTATATTCCTTATCTTTGGGAGGGTGTGTTCTCTATATGTCTAGTAATTTTTTCTAGGATTACATTTAAGTCCTTGTATTTTTGTTTAGTTTCTTTTTAGAGGATCTGTCCAGATCTGCCGGGGGGTGGGGGGATTAAAGAACCCAGAAATTATGGCATTGTAGGATATCATAGTCCTCAGACCAATCAAGGTCTGTTTAATGAATCTGGGATCATTTAAGTTGGGTGCATAAATATTTAGAATTGAAATATCTTCTCGTTGTATGAAGTGACCATCTGTGTCATTCTTAATTTTGGTTGCTTTAAATCCACTTGTGTGTGAAAATAAGATGGCAACCCCTGTCTTCTGATTTTCATTCACCTGAAATGTTTTCTATGACTTTACCCTGAGTCTTGTTTTGTTTTTCAAGGTTAAAAGTCCTGGAGACGACTTATACTTTTTTATCCAATCAGCCAGCTTATGCATCTTCAGTGTGGAATTCAAACCATTAATGTTTATTGAGAGAATTGATAAGTGTGGTAGAGTTCTAGTCATCTTATCTTGTGAAGCTTTGTTGCTTAGTTTTATTCTTTTGCACCTTTGTGGAAGCTAGGCTTTGTCCTTTAGTTCGTCCTTTGACCTTTGCTTTGCTGTTGGTCCATTAAGATGTTCAGCATGGAGAATAGGTTTAAATATTTCCCACAGAGCTGCTCTTGTTGTCATGAATTTCCTCAGTGCTTGTATATCCACAAAGGATTTTATTTCTACAGTGATTTTGAAACTTTAGTTTAGCAGGATATAGAATTATGGGCTGAAAATTGCTTTGTTTATGAAGGTTAAAGGTAGATGACCACCCTCTTCTGGCTTAGAAAGTTCCAACTGAGAAGTTTGCTGTCATCCTGATGGATCTCCCCCTGTAGGTTAGTTGGTGCTTAACCTGGTTGCTTGCAGAATTTTCTGTTTTGTCTTGACTTTGGAAAGGTTCATTACGATGTATCTTGGAGATGCTCTATTTGTGTTGAAATGACCAGAGTTTGATATCCCTCTAAAAGGGGTGTTGCAGAATTTTCAGTGAAATTTGGGAAATTTTCATTTATGATATCTTCCAGTGGGGCTTCTATTCCTTTGGGATGTTCTTTTTCCCCTTCAGGAATACCTATAATTTGTATATTTGAATGCTTCATGAAATCCCATAATTATCTGAGCTCTCTTTCTTGCTGTCTCTTTCATTGCCTTGGTTAGCTCAAGAGCTTTATCCTCTGATATTCTTTCTTCTCCATGGACTTATCTGTTATTGATGCTTTCTACTTCATCTTTAAGTTCCCTGATTCACTCTTTCAGTCCTTAAGTTCCACCAAATCCTTACTATAAGCTTCATATCTTTCATCCATTTTGTGGTTCTTTTTCCACTTTCTTGTCAATTCCCTTTATTATTTTTGCCATCTATATTCTAAATTCTCTTTCTGTTATTTCCATTAATAAATTATAGGTGCAATCCTCTGTGGTAGTTTACTAATGATCCTTTGCAGGGGTTTGCTCTGTTCTGGTTTTTCATGTGGCCTGAATTTTTCTGTTGGTTCCTCAACTATGTTTTTTCTTGTTCATTTCTTTCCTCCACTTTTTCCTTCTCATTGCCTCCTTTGCTTTAAATTACCTTGTCTCAGAGCTTAGGTGTTGAAGTGGCCTTTTGGCCAAAGGAAGAGAAGGCCAAAAGGAAGAGAAGAGTAAAGAGTGATAAGGGAGAAAGAAAAAAATAAAAAGGGGAAAAAAAGTAGGAAGGTGGAAGGAAAGAATTGAAGAAAATGAGACTAAAAGGACTCTGAGAAAGATAGTGACAGGAGAAATGGTTTTGGTGGGGTGTTTTCACCACACCCATGGCTCTAGGACTTTAAGGGTCAGACAGGGCAGGTCCCTTGAGGTCAGGAGCTCCTTACCAGTCTGGCCAAAAGCAAGACCCACCTCTGCCAAATATAGAAAGAAATCAGCACTATGTTGGAGTGGGGACCTACCAATACTCTCTTTCCAAAGGCCAAAGCAAGAAAGACACCCTAGCCCATGAGCTCATAGCCTCCCTGAGATGGACCAATGCTGTTACCCCCAGCCAGAACAATGCCATGGCTCCTTATCCCTCAGAGAAGAGAGAAAAAAAATAAAGAAAATTAAAAATTAAAAATACAATCATATAAGATAATGTTATCTTAGCTGTTATATGAGAAATTTATTTGTGAAAGATGGCAAAAGTAGAAAAATCTCTACTAAAGGGAAAAAAGGGAGAAAAACAAAAAAGTAAGAAACAATAAAATTGGCTGAAACACTGTAACAAAATAGAGGTAACCTTACTATTGTAAAAAGGGAAAATGAAAAAATAAAAATACAACCAAACAAAGAAACTAATTAAAAGAACAACAACAAAAGAGGGGGAAAAGACAAGAAAAAAATTGAAAAAAGCAAAAAAATGTGAAACAGTATATACACATACACACACACACACACACACACAAGTGTGTGTACTGTTTCACGTGTGTATATATGTGTATTGCAACACATTGCCTGGACACCAGGAGGCCCTTTGTTGTTAGGAGATGGAGAACACAACTGGATTTACATACAGTATATGATAGTGGTTGGAATCCACTGTCTAGTTGCAAAAGAGACTGAGTCTTGCCTTCCTGACTGCTTTGCCCTCAATCTGGGCCTATTCACTACATCAGCCTTCTATTCCTGTGAGACTGGGGTTCCAATCCTGTCACCAGACTTCCCAGGAGGCCCATCAAAAGTGCCCTCTGAGCAAATCAGCTCACCCCAAGAATGGCCAATCAAGCTCAGTCTGTGTGCCAGAGCTGGACATGCACTAGGGTCCTGTGGACTGTCCCTCCATTTCCTTCCCACAATGGAGGGGCTCCTCCATCAGCCAAGCTGATGCGAGAACCACCCTGCCTGACATTCTACCCCAGCCATTGGACGCTGTTTGATTTTACTTACTGTGCCAGCAAGCAGCCCAGTCCAAAATCAAAAAACTTCAGCACAGTTCTTTCCTGTCCCCAGACCTCTGTGGGAGAGCTGGCTGACTGCCTGACCTCTGCCCATATCAAGCACCTATCTTCTGTGTCAATTTTCCTCAGCTCCAGACTTCCTCATTGACTTCTGAAGTCTCCCACTGCTTCACTGTGCCCCCAGAGTTATGTTTCTGGATAGATTCCCCCAGCCAGAGATGGCTGAATCCATTATCCCCTGCCTTAATGGGGAGTAGTTAGTAAGGAGATGACTCTACTCTGTCATCTTGCTTCGCCCCCTCCGATCATCACTTTTTACTGATGAATCATTCTTTACTGATTTACTGAGTCATTTGTGTGGCATATCACTTAACTTCCCAGAACAAATTTTTATCAATTAAAATTTACAGGGAATTCATTTAAACATGAATCACAAAACCCCAAAAGACATCGTGAGTTACATTACTCTACATATGTGCTGGCTCCTATCATTTTAGGGACAATTTTTTCTTTTTTCAGACAGCAATTGCATATTTTCTTCTAACTTGCCTCACTCTCACTCCTTGAAACTGTTGATTATATTGGCTGACTGCCTGACCTGTGCCCATACCACACACCTACCTTCTGTGGTTCTCTATTATATGCCCAGTATCTCATACAATTGCAGAGTGCCCCATACAACACTTAGTAGAGGCTCAATAAATACAAGATGAGTAAGTAAGTATTTAATATTACAGGTAGTGGTGCTGAGGTATTAGTCAGAATCTTAAATTTTGTGTCTCCTCACCAACAATCTGTTTCTAAGAAATAATTTAATCAGGGACTCCAGTTTCCAGTTCCATATGTAAGGAACTTAGAAGTTACTACTTTGTCCTGGCAATAAGTAAATCTGACGAAACTAAAAAATTAACAACTCTTTTCCAATCCAAAAGAGAAGTCAGGTCACGGGGCAAACTGCTTCTTCCAAAAGTGGAGAGACAGACAGGTGGGCAGAGAGAATGACAACCTGCCAGAGCAGAAATTTCCACTGGAGCCAGTGCTCTTGGAGAAAAACTGAAGCTGTAACTGATGCATTACCAGAGGCTTAATGTGGACAAGTCTGAGAATTAAAAACTCCAGAAGGCCCCAAACTTTTGTGAGCTTCTTTTCTTCCAGAAGCTCAACCAGGTTCTCACAGTAAATATTGAAGAAAAATATCATCTGTGATTTGGCAGAAGGAGGGGAAAAGGAACAATTTTGAAATATGCCAGAACACTCTGTTCTTAACAAGAATTGCCCTTAGGAGAAACAGTTTTACCAGCTCCTAATCTGCTAGTGTTTGATCAGAGCGTAACCTACTGGGGGAAGTGAGGTATAAAAATTAGGCTCCCTTTAGCCATCCTGCCCCATCTAAGGTGGGGAAAAACTCAGAAGCACTGGCAAAATTCACAGGACAGAGGCACAGGTTCACAAAAAGATCAAGACTTGATCATAAGACAATAGAAAAATTCCTCTCCCTCCAACCCCCTACCATTACATCACTAAAGGCCTCTTTTGTGGAGTTCCTTTTACCTTGTATATCACGTGCATCTTTCAACAAAAATTATAAAGTGTACTAAAAGGCAAAAAGCACAGTTTGAAGAGGCTGAAAAAGCACCAGAACTACAGTCAGATATGCCAGTAGTGTTAGAAATTTTAGACCAAATTTTTTTTAAACTATGGTTAATTGGCTAAGGGCTTTCTAAAGACTAGTGCGAGAGGCTGAACCAGAATTATAAGAGACTCCACAAAAGAAAATAAAGACCATATTAGATGATACCATTTATATGCAATATCCAGAATAGGTGGACTTACAGAGGCAGAAAATAGATTAGTGGTGGCCAGGGACTAGAGGGAAGAGGAAATGAATTAATTGCAACAACTAAGGAGTGTATGGGGCCTTTTGGAGAGGTGAGAAAAATGTTCTAAAATTGGTAGTGGCAACGGTTGAACAAGTCTAAAAATATTAAATGCCATACAAATATATGCTTTAAACAGGTGAACTTTATGGCAGGTAAATTATACTTCCATATAGTTGTTCCAGAGAGAGTTAATTGAGGCAAATCAAGGGTGAAAACTGACCAAATGATTAAGGATAGCAGGCAGGGAGAGAGACTGGAAAGACAAAATCAAAGTCAGAAGAATATGCTTGCCAGTCTCCACCCTGAAAAAAGTGGTCACATGGAGGTGCTTGGAAAGTTTTAAACATTTGGCTTCAAGATTTTAAAGAACTACACGTAAAAGTCAACCCTGAATCTCAGTCTCTCTGTAACCTATGAAGGCATTGGATTAATCAACTAGAACCAAAGGAAGGGATAATTTTGCACATGCTTCTGAACTCCTTCTGCAACAGTGTGCAAAGACAACCTCCTTTGTCTAACAGTGTGGTTATTTGCTACCAGTCTACGAATACTATATAGGGAGTACCCTCAAACTCCTAATAGGAAATTTTTTCTTTTTCTTTTCTTTTCTTTTCTTTTTTTTTTATTTAAATACATGTATTTTATTATTCTTCATTACATTATTTCCCCCCCCACACCCGTCCGTGATAAGACAGAATTGATTTACAGAAAAGAATACAGAAAACACCAAAGCTCCTGGTAGTGGAATTCTCTATACTTTTTTTAT
>CAUYRH010099733.1:0-16994 GCA_963574655.1 Perodicticus potto | reverse complement strand
TACCATGAAA
The DNA here is from genome assembly GCA_963574655.1 of Perodicticus potto. Taxonomy (NCBI): domain Eukaryota; kingdom Metazoa; phylum Chordata; class Mammalia; order Primates; family Lorisidae; genus Perodicticus; species Perodicticus potto. The sequence continues at coordinate 16,984 of CAUYRH010099733.1, read as the reverse complement.
TAAATGAAAAATGCAATATAGCCCTTTTGGAAAGATATCTGGAGAATACTGAGAAATCTAAAAATAGAACTGCCATTCGATCCTATAATTCCTCTACTAGGTATATATCCAGAAGACCAAAAATCATATTACAACAAAGATATCTGTATCAGAATGTTTATTGCAGCCCAATTCATAATTGCTAAGTCGTGGAAAAAGCCCAAGTGCCCATCGACCCATGAATGAATTAATAAATTGTGGTATATGTACAGCATGAAATACTATGCAGCCTTAAATAAAGATGGAGACTTTACCTCTTTCATGTTTACATGGTTGGAGATGGAACATATTCTTCTTAGCAAAGTATCCCAAGAATGGAAGAAAAAGTATCCAATTTACTCAGCCCTACTATGAAACTAATTTATAGCTTTCATATGAAGGCTATAACCCAATTACAGCACAAGAATATGGGGAAAGGGGAAAGTAAGGGGTTGGCGGACGATGGGCAGAGGGAGAGTAATTGGTGGGTCCACACTTAGGGTGCATCTTAGAAGGGTACAGGTGAAACTTACTAAATGTAGGATATAAATTTCTATACACAATAGCTAAGAAAATGCCATGAAAGCTATATCAATCAGTTTGATGAAAATATTTAAAACTTTATATAAAACCAGCACATTGTACCCCATGATTGCATTTATGTATACAACCATGATTTAATAAAAAAAAATTAAATTTAAAAAACCTAGAATAACAGAGAACATCGAATTCTATATCCAGTGAAAATATAATTCAGAAACACAGGTGAAATAAGGACTTTATGAACAAACTAAAGTGGAGAACATGTATTTCCAGCAGACCTACACTACTGTAAACATCAAAGGAAGATCTCCAGGTGGAAGGAAGATGGCACGAGGTGGAACACCAGGCCACACAAGAAAATGCAGAATGTTCTAAATGGAATAAGCTAAGGTAAGGTTAAAAAAAAAAAAAAGAATATCAATAGCAGAACTGACTAAGCAAAAGAAAGAATGTGTGTACTCAAAGACAGATCATTTGAAATTATACAATCAAACCCAGAAAAATAAAAGAATGAAAAGTAATGAAAAAAGTCTTAAAATATGTAGAAAAGCATGAAAATAGCAAAATTTGAGTTGTAGGTGCTCAGGAAGGAGAAGAGAAAGGTAAAGTTGCCACAAGTTTATTTAAAGAAATAGTACCACAAAACTTTTCAAATCAGAAGATGTAAATATCCAAAAACAAGAATGAGAAATGTCTCATCACATTCAATCCAAATAAGTCTATCCCAACATATACATATTATAATAAAACTGCCAAATATCAAAGACAAAGATAGAATATGGAAAACAGCAAAAGAAAAGAGGAAAATAACACACACGGGAGTTGTGATCTGTCCAGCAGCAGACTTCACAGCAGAAACCTACAGGCCCACTTGACAGGAGGATGATGTATTCACAGTGCTGAAGGAAAAAAAGCGTCAGCAAGAATACTGTACTTGGCAAAACTGTTCTCCAGGAATGAAAGTGAGATAAAGTTGAGGGAGTTAATTACATCCAGATTTGTATTACAAGAACTGCTAGAAGTTCTTAAGTTGAAAGAAAAAGATGCTTATGAGTAACACTGAAACATCTGATATTATAAAACTTATTGTGAAAGTAATTACACAATCAAATTGAGAATACTAATACTGTCATAGTGCTTCATAAATCACTTATATCTTTACTTTAAATGTTCAAGGACAAAATTATTAAAAACAAAAATTTGCAATAATTTATAAGGACTATGCATTCTACAAATACGTAAATTGTGAAAAAGTTCAACCTATGGAGGGAGGCGAGCACAGTACTAGGGCAGAGACATTTTTTGTGATTTAAGTTGTTATTAGTTTAAAATAAGATGAGATGAGTATAAGATATTTTCTGTCAGTCCCATGGTATCCACAAAACAAAAACTTATGGTAGACACGTAGTACATAAAACATAAACAGCAAAGAATTAAAACATACCACTGGAGAAAATCACATAACCACAGAGGAAGATGGTAAGAAAGAAGAAAGGGATAAAGACTCTGTAAAACAACTAGGGGGAAAAGAGCCTTAGCAAAATGGCAGTAGCGTGTCTCTACCTATCAATAATTACCTTGAATATAGGTGGATTACATTTTCCAATCAAAATACATAGAGTAACTGAACATATTTTTAAAAAAATAGAACCACTCTCTGTGTCTATAAGAGTCTCCTTTCATGAGTAAGGACACACAAGACTGAAAGGGAAGACATTGGAAAGATATTCCCTTTAGATGGAAACCCAAATAAAGCAAAAGTGGCTATATTTATATCAGGCAAAACAGACTTTAATGTAAAAAATTGTAAAATGCGATGAAACATCATATATCATGACACAGAAGTCAATTCAATAAAACACTATAACAATTGAATTCATAAATACATTTGCAAACAATGTGGAAACATTTAAATATAGAAAGCAAAATTAATAGATCTGAAGGGGAAGATAGACATTAATACAATAATCAGAGTGGTTTTAACCTTTCACTTTCAGCAATGCACAGATCATCCAGACAGAAAATATTTCACATAAGGAAATACTGAACTTAAACAATAGTTTAGATCAGATTGAAGCTAACAGACATGTACAGAACACTCTACACACAGTCATAGCATACTTATTCATCTCAATATCAATCAGAATATTCTTCAAGATAGAACATATGTTACGTCACAAAATAAGTCTTTACAAATTTAAGATGATTGAAATAATATCAACTACCATTTTGGACCACAATGGTATATCGAGAATCATGAAAAATTCAAAAATATGTGGCAATTAGACATTGTGTCCCTGAATAATCAGTGAATCAAGAAAAATATTGAAAGGGATATATTAATGATCTTAAAGCAAATGAAAACATAACATATCAAAATCTATGTGATATAGCAAAGCAGTTTAAAGAGTTAAGGTTATAGAAATAAAGACTTGCATCAAAAAAGAATACTCTGAAATAAACAACTTAGTATTACACCTCATGGATGGAGAAAAATAAGAACAAACTAAGCTTGAAGTTAGTAGAAATAAAAAAATAAAGACAAAAATAGAGCAAAACTAATGAAAAGGAGTTTTGATAAACGATAAAAAAGAACAAGAAAACTATGAGTTTACAGTTAGAAAAGTAAAATCTACAAATAAAGAGGGAAAACACAAAATCAGATATGAAAAAAGAGATGTTAACTCCAATTCAGCAGAAATACCTAAGACCACAGAAGACTGATGAGTAATTACACATTAAAAAATTGGATAACTTGGGAGACTTGCATAAATTTTCTTGACACATATAATCTACCAAAAGCAACTATGAAGAGAGAGAAAATTTTAACTGACCAATATCAAGTAAAAAGATTGAATCAATAATAAAATTTCTCCCATAAAAGAAAAGCCCAGCATTCACTGATGAATTCTACAAAATACTTAGATAAGAACAAAATCAATTATTATCAAACTCTTCCAAAAAGTTGAAGAGGATATTTCCACAATTATTTTACAAAGCTAGCATCACCCTAATTCCCAAGCAAAACAGGGACATTGCAAAAAAAAAAAAAAAAAAAAAAAAAATTTATAGGCCAGAGTCTCAGATAAACACAGATGCAAAAATCTTTGATAAAATATTAGCAAATCGAATTTAATAGTTCATTAAAAAATAATTAACCATGATTAAGTGTATTTCCTCTCAGGAATTCAAGGATGTTTCAGCATATGTAAATCAACACTAAGATATATCACCTTTACAAAATTAAAGGTAAAATCACATCTGAAGTTTGGTGGTGCCTGCAGTTCAGTGGGTAGAGCATCAGCCCCATATGCCAAGGGTGGTGGGTTCGAACCCAGCCCTGGCCAGCTAAAAGAGCAGTGGCAACTGCAACAAAAAATAGCCAGGCATTGTGGCAGGTGCCTGTAGTCCCCGCTACTCAGGAGGCTGAGGCAAGAGAATCGCTTAAGCCCAAGAGTTGGAGGTTGCCATGAGCTGTGATGCCACAGCACTCTACTCTACTGAGGGTGACATAGTGAGACTCTGTCTCAAAAAAAGAAAAAAATCAAATCACATCTGAAGTGATGTGTTGAAATACAAATACAATAAAAAGCATTTGACACAACTCAACATCATTTCATGATAAATTATCTCAGAAAAAATATATACAGAAGGAATTTATCTCAACAGCTAACATCATCCTCAGTGGGAAAAAGTTAAATTTTTTTTGGCTGCAATATAATAGCCTAAATAAGGCAAGGAGGCCCACTCTTACCATTTCTATTTAACATAATCCTGGAACTCCTCACCAGATAGATTATGCAAGAACAAGAAACAAAAGTTGTTTAAATTGGAAAGGAAGAAATTAAATTGTCTGTATTTACAAACAACATGATATGTACATTAAACACTAACAATTCCACCCAAGAAACTGTTCAAAATAATAAACAAATTTAGTAAAGTTACAGGATACAACATCAATGTAAAAAAATCAGTAGCATTTTTATACTATAACAGTAAGTAAAGAAATTAAAAAAAGAAAAACACTTACAATAAATTAACCAGTGAGGTAAAAGTTCCTTAAATGAAAATTACCATGTATAAAGTACTAATGTAAAAAATTGAAAAAATACAAATTAATAAAAAGATATTACATGCTCATGAATCAGAATAATTAAAATTGTTAGAGCGTTCTTACTACCAAAAGTGGTATATAATTTCAACACAATCCCTGTCATAATACCAATGATTTTGTCACAAAAATAGAGTCAATATTCTGACTAGCCAAAGCAATCTTGAGAGAAAAAAACAAAGAAAAGTCGGAGTTGTAACACCTTCTGTCATCAAACTAAACAGCCAAGTTATAGTAATCAAAAAAGCATGGCACTGGCATAAAACCAGACACATAGATGATGTAACACAATAGGGAGACTAGAAATGAGCCAGATGATCTTTGACAAAGGCTCTGAGAATACACGACGTGGAAAGGGGAAATCTCCTCAATAAAAGATTCTGGGGTAACAGAACAAATGTTCACGTACAGATTAGTAAAATTGACCCTTTTCTCTCACCATATACAAAAAATCAGCTCAAACAGATAAAAGATTTAAATGTAAGACCCCCAAGTTGTGAAATTACTAGTAGAAAACTTAGGCAAAAGATCCATGTCATTGATCAGGGCACAGACTTCTTGGATTTCACTCCAAAAGCACAGGTCACAAAAGCAAAAGTGGACAAATGGGATGACATCAGTGAAGGGTTCCACTCAGCAAAGCAGTGAACAGAGTGACGAGGTCACTTACAGAATGGGAGGAAACACGTGCAAACCTTACATCTGGTATGGGGTTAATATGGAAATATAAAGCAATTCAAACATCGAAATAGTAAGAAAACAACCCAATTAGAAAAAAAGTAGGATGGGGTCTGAATTGTCATTTCTTAGAAGAAGACAGGCCTGTGGCCAACAGGCATATGAAAAAGTGTTCATGATCACTAATTATGAGGGAAATGCAAATTAAAACCACAATGAGATATCACCTCACACCTATTAGCATGGTTACTATCAAAAGACAAGAGAAAACAAGTGCTGGCAAGGATAGACGGGAAAGCAAACCTCTATACACCGTTGGTGGGGATGTAAGTTGATGCAGCCTTCATGGAACACAGTAGGAATGCTCTTCAAAATACGAGCAACAGAACTACTATTCAACCCAGAAATCCCACTACTGGATATCTACCACATTCCAGGAACCAAAATAAGTATGTCAAATAAATACCCACACTTCCGGATTTGTCGCAGCATTATTCAGATCAACCAGGATATGGAATCCACCTAAACGTTCATCAACAGATAAATGGACAGGAAAGGTAGTGTGTGTACATACACACACACAATGGAACCCTAGTCAGCTCTGTAAAAGGAGGAAATGGGTCAGATTTGACTAGATGAGTGAATCGCCAGTAGATATTAAGTGAAATAACGCAGGCAAAGAAAGGCAAATATTGTCTTATGGGGAATCCAAAAATGTTGAACTCACAGAAATAGACAGTGGAGTGGTGGCTACAGGGACTGGGAACATTGGGGGTGGGGCTACTGGAGACAGGGTACAAAATTTGAGTTAGATAGAAGAAATATGTTCAAGAAATCTATTGTGCACCATGATTATGTAATATAATTAACAATCTTATGTTTTTGCAGAATTCTCAGCAGATGTAAAGAATGAGGACTGATGAATGGGCAGTACCTGTGGCTCTAAGGAGTAGGGCACCAGTCCCATATGCCTGAGGTGGTGGGTTCAAACCCAACCCCAGCCAAAATATGCAACAAAAAAAAAAAGAATGATGACTGCCTGGTCATATATGTTAATTAGCTGTACTTGGTCATTCCACAACGCATGTAGACTTCAAAACAATATGCTGCACACCATAAAAACATATTTTTTATATCTTTCATTTAAAATAAAACCCCGTTTCTCCTATCTTTCAGCCATAATCTCTTTCTTAACATTACATGATGACAGTTTGATGCTATTAATTTTCTACACAATGAATGTAAAGATAATTCAATCTTTTCTCTACCTGGTTGAGCATATTCTTCTATCATTACTAATATACAATGTCCATTTTGGCTTAATAACTTGTCATGAGTGATGTTACAAAAAGTTTTAGGATCAAATTTAGAGCACAATTATTGTTTTATGTCATATATCTGCTGTTAAATTTCAAGGCATTTTAAATTAGGCACTATACCACCATACTGCTAAAGTGACTAATTTTAAATAGATTGATGTGAAACCAGTCATCAATCAGATTTCAGTATTCTGAGTCAAATTAGCAGGAAATACATTTTCCATATGTACATACGGTTCATTTATTTTCTTTAGTAACGTGTTGACATTATTATCTCTTCAAAACATACCTCTTTATTTTAATTATTTATAATTTTTAAAAACTGTCTTTAAAAAATTATCTGTTTAATAGTAACTCCTATCATCACTTCCAACTAGAAGAGAGAGAAAGAGAGAGACAAGAGTGTGCAGTCTCCTTTTAATTATAGTTACTGAAACTTTCAAACCAGGACTAACATTTACATATGTAGGTCAAAGTTTATAATAGTGCTGTTCCTAACTGCAAGGACAATTAGGACTTATTTAATAGTATTTTATCCTAGAAATACCTCTATTTACTTAAAACCTGCAGCTTCTGTTATTTTAGAAACTAGGAAGAATAACTATTAGGAAATCACAATATCTTGTGCAAAATGCATATTTTTATCTTTTCTGAGGATAGAATACATATTTTATTAGAATTGTTGTTGTGGTGGTGACTGGGATTCATTTATAGATAAATTCTAAATGATTAAAACATAAATAGATTGAGTTTGAAGTGTTAGTTAACTAATATAACTTTTGAATGCATAAGCAGCCATGTGATCAGTCAGAGTAAAGACCCCCAGGGGCGTGTCCAGCCACCCTGTGAGGCTGTGGAAGGAGGAATCCCTGCCTGCCACAGACCCAGAATCTGCCAGGAGCTGCTGCAGACTAGATTAGAGCCTCTTCCCTCCTCTCTGATCATTCCCAGACCCTCTCTCTTCTCGAACATATTTTGTTCTGTTCCACATTAACGTCATAAAACAAATTGCTCAAAACACCTGGCATGTCAAGATGCCCCTTAGCTGGGACTGATTTTGAAAGTCACCTTTTCACCCTGAAGTCCAAGATAAAATTCCCCTCCATGCTAATGAAGCTAAACCTTCCAATACCTTTCGAACACAATACGCTCCTACCTGAGCTTTGCTTGGTCCTTTTCAAGTAAATTAGTGTCTGACACTATGTAGGTCCTCAAAGGGTGTGTTTTGCATTGAATTTGTAATTACTGAATGGTTGCCTGAATTAGGTTTCTAAGAGTACTAGGTCCATGTAAGATTACAATGCTTATTTGATGGGAAAAAAATGTTTTGTCAGCATAAAATCTGATAATTTCCATATGAGAAATTTTAAGACATGTGCAATTACAAGTTGAAAGATTATGCGACACATATCTTTTTGGACATATTTAGAGGTCAAGAGACAGCTAACAAGTTTTGTGACTCACAGTTGATATCTACATGAGTTTCATTGATTAACCTTCTATAAATAAATTCATATTTGTTACCCAAAGCCTGAATTGGTTATTATGAATTAATGAATCTATGGGAACAACTAACCACTGTATTCCTCCATTATGTTTTTGACACTTTTGAATTTTTCTAAGGACTTGGAAGTATTTAGTTAAAACCTAATAAGGCAAGACCCCACCAATATAAACCCCTGACTTTGCCAGTTCACTGTGAAATTTGTTAATGTTGATTTTTGAGAACAGGAAGAATCTGAAAGCGTAAATGACATCTCAGCAGCTGCCATCAGGGGAGGTGAAGGAGATGGGCTTGTGTGACCACGTGTGAACAGCCACCCGGGACAGCAAGAGGAAAAGAACAACTGGTGTCCCTGACATACGAGCCCTGGGTTTCTAGTGAGCAAAAGCAGAGGCTTCCAGGCATGAGAAACAATATCACTTAAATCAAAACAAATTGTAAGCATTGATTTAAAACTTGATTAAGTATTGATTTAAAAATTGATTATCTTCAATACACTGCCTTCTAGGGGAGGGAGGACTCTGTTTGAATGGCATTAGATATAATGGAGATGCCAGACACAAACAAAATTGTACTTTTTCTTCTTTGAGGCCCTGTCATCGTATTAATTCCTGGTTGATTCTTGTTTTGTCTGGCTTCATGTATGTGTTTGGCAACTTTTCTGGATTCTTTACTACATAACTAACAAGCAAACCCCTTCCCTCTATGATCCTCTTGATAACAAGTATTATATAATAATCGCATGTAGATTGACTACACTAGAAAACCTAGAAAAACATCTCTAGGCAAAATTAAATAATAGAGAAAAAAATCATCGTGTGCACTTGGTCATAGCAATAAAAGGACTGGCCCTGAAGTGTGCAGTCAACATGGCGGAACATGGCGGAACATGGAGCTTCCAGGAATTCTTATTTGTCCTCTGCTGGTAGGTCTCTTTTTTTCTGGCTGAGAGAACTACGTACCACAAACTGGGTGGCTTAAAATAACCACTTTTTCTTTTTCTCACCGTTTTAGAGATTCCAACTATATAACATTTTGGAAAAGGCAAAGCTATGGAGGCCATAAAGGATCAATGTTGCTCAAGGTTCTGGGGTGGAGAATGGACCAAAACACAGCGCACACAACATTGTTGGGGGCAGGGAAATTATTCTCTATAATTGCGGCAGTGAAAACATATGACAACATACATTTGTCAAAACTCATAGGTGTACAACACCAAGAGTGAACTCTAGTGTAAACTATAGTTAGTAATAAGATATTAATATTGGTTTATCAATGGCAATAAATACACCACACTAGTACAAGATGTTAATAATAGGGGAAATGGTGTGCTTGTGAGGGCGCGTGCACTATGGCAGCTCTCTGTACTTTATGTATAATTTTTCTGTAAACTTAAAACTGATATAAAAAAAATAAAATCTAGGAACCAGCTCATTCTACCAGTTTTCAGATTCGCACAAGAAGATTAGAATGTAGTATACTTGTCTAAAAGTATTTTAACATATGATTATGTGTGAAATCGAGGGGGTAAAATGAGATTTTGTACATAGGGTGCCACAAAAAGGTATACACATTTGAAAAGAAAAAGCTATACTATTGATTCCCACCATGTGGTGATACCAGCATTCATATGACTAACACTATCTTTTGAATGAACGTCACAATACACATTGCTACCATAATTCAATTCAACTTCAAAAGTAACACATAGGTAAAATCTCTTAAAATGTGTATACACTGCCAGCACCCCCCAGTAATCTAGCACAGGAGTGTAAAATAACTTCTAACAGACTGCTGTGGCTTATAAATGGAAATCTGCCCTAGGGTAACGTCAACCTATTAGCATATAATATTTTCTTTGGAGAAAGAAACATCAACACTGCATCACATCACATCAACATAAGCACATTGTGAAAAAGGAAATAGAATACTGGGAAAATATTGTATTTGAATGGACCTTGAGTTGTGTTTTTAGAACAGAGTGGCTTTCCTGATTCCAGAGATGCACCTGAGTAAGGTCGTCCCACAGGAAGGATGAATTTGAGTGCTGGCAAAAACATGCATAGTTTCTTTTATAAAAATGTAATCTCAATAAAACCTGTTAGGAAATATCTGAGGAATATTCCCTGGGGGATGTTCACTGGGGGATTTTGAGGGGATATAGATTCTCAATTCTATTCGGTCCTTACAAGAGATCTGGAATAGTGTGATAGTCAGAGGATTATTATCCTGCCAGATTTCAAACGTCCTATCATAGAGCTTACTGTGTTGGGTTTATTTCCAATAACCTCATTGTAAAACTCTAGTGTATTTCTTTAATAGGTTCTAAGAACTACCCTTAACAAGCCATGGGTCTTCACCTGGTTTCTTGTTCTTGTTGTCATCATGGCTATAACTATCACACTCTATCACTGGTAAGTCCCCTGTGACATCAGCTGTGGATCACGACATCAGTCTTTCTCCCCGGGATGGGCTTTCCTGAACAAACTACCAACCTGCCAAGTTCATTGGCACCATTTCCTTCCCATGATCTGGAGGTTGCACTAAACTCTCTCCCATGCTCAAAAATATCTTTTTTCAAATCTTGACCATATTGTGCTCAACTAAAAAAAGTATGAAATCACCAGCCCTTATAAATTGTGTCTGAAAAAAGACAATATTTCCCTGGATTATTCACATATTGTGTACATGTGAATAAGTCAAACAGACTTAGTCAAGGCTGTGTGCCTCTGTCTCCTCAGCTTTGCAGAGGGCAGTGGGAGCACAGGCATTGTGCATCCTTGTGGTCTCAAAAGCAGTTCTGGCTGAAAATATCTATGGCCACTTGAAAGTCACCATGGTCCTTAGACACATCGCATGTCCATGAGCCAGCTCTTCAGCTGATTTTGTGTCCATCAACTTTCCTTTCCATGGCTTCTACTGACCTTCCAGCAAGTGTTGTTTCTTTTGTCGTAGCAATAATATCTTCTTAATGTTAAAAATGCTCTTAATAGATAAAACTTGAAAATTCACTATGGTATAGACATATTGCATCATCAAAATTCAGCAACCTAAGAGATTATCATCTAGGCAATATTATGAAGTAGTTTTTTTTTTTTTTTACTAATTTTCTTTCTATGTTCTTTTCCCACTGTTTACAGAATTTATAAGAATGTTCCAATGCCACTATGTTTCTTAAAGAGAATAAATTTTCAATGCCTACAATTTTTTTAATTGTACAACCACAACATGATTTACTAAGACAAATCCTAATATTGAATATCTGAGTATTTCTAATATTTTCTAAGAACAAAGAAAGTCCAAAGCATCATTTTGTGAGGATGGTCTAAGCAATTACATCTAATTCTAATTCAGAATTTTCTGAGTATGTTTAGTTTCTGGCACTGAGCCACTTGAGTATAGAGAATAGCAGATGTATTTTTAACTAATTCTGGTAAAATAAAATAGATGAATTCAAAGCTAGAGTATTAGTCCTTGCAACAGATAAAATTTGACATTGTTAAGTGTAAGTCATGTTCTCAATGAGAACAGAGACTTTTTAGCGTTTTTTCGGAAATGCTATTCTATAGCATTTAATTTAATTTCAAATGAAGACTATATATATTTCTGGTATACAACATAATGTCTTAAAATACACACACAATATAGAATGGCTAAATCAAGCCTATGAACATATGAATTACCTCATATATTGATAATTTTGGTGGTGAAAACACGTGAAATGTAAGTTCTAAACGACTTTGAAGTGTATAGTAATTAACTATAGACACCAGGCTGTACAGTAGATCTCCTGACCTTATGCCTCCTGCCTAGCTGAAATTTCATACCCTTTGAACATTCCCTCAACCCCTGCCTCTCACATGCCCAGCCCTTGATCATCACCATTCCACTACCTATGTCTATGAATTCAACTTTTTTTAGATTCCACATTTAGGTGATACCATGTGACATTTGTCTCTCTGTGCCTGGCTTATGTCACTCAAAATAATGTCATCCAGGTTAATCCATGTTGTCACAAATATCAGGATTTTCTTAATTTTATAGTCAAATAGTATTCTAGTATGTATATATTCACTGCATTTTTAAAATTTCAGATTAATATATGAGTACAAACAATTAGGTTACATTGTTTGTACCTGGGAGGTAGAAGCCCAAGTTGCAATTGAACCCTTTACAGGTGTTAGAGGCACAGAAAGAGAGACACTGAACTTTTTTAATCCATGCATCCATTGATGGACACTACTTACATTGGCTACTGTAAATGGTGCTGCAATGTACACGGAAACACAAACACCTCTTTGACAAAGTGATTTTATTTCCTTTGGATATACACCCAGTAAAGGGATTGCTGTTTCCTACGGTAGTTATATTTTTAATGTTTAATAAATCTCCATATAGGCTGTGCTAATTCACACTCCCACCAACAGCATATGTGGAATAGTTTTTCTCCTTATCAACATGTGTTCTATTTTGTCTTTTTGATAAATGCCATTCAAACAGGTGAGAGGTGATAGCTATTGTGGTTTTAATGTAAATTTTGATGATGATTAGTGATACAGAGTGCTTTTTCATATGCCTATTGGTCATTTGCATGTCTTCTTTTGAGGAACATCCATTCAGGTTCTATTTCAGTTTCTTTCACCTTTCTATCAGATTATTTTCTTGCTATTTAGTTGCCTGACTTTCTTACATTGACCCCTTATCAGATATATGGCTTGTCAATATTTTCTCCTATTCCATAAGTGATCTCTTCACCCTTTTGATATTTTACTTAGCTGTGTAGAAGGGTTTTCATTTGAAACAATAATATCTTCCTATTTTAATTTTTGCTGCATGTTTTGGGGATCATATCTAAAAATTTCATAGCCCATTTCAATGCCATGGAATTTTTTCTCTGGGTTTTCTTTTAGTGGTTTTATAGTTTCTGGTCTTACATTTAAATCTATAGAGTACTTTGAGCAGATACCATAAGTGGTGTGCAATGAGTCTAATTCCACTCATGTGGCTATCTACTTTTCACAATACAACTTATAAGACAGACTGCCAAGTTCCTATTGTATGCTCATGGCACCTCTGTCAATATATGTTGACAAAAAATGTGTGAATTCACTTCTGAAATCAGTATTCCATTTCACTGTTCTATGTTTACGACAATGCCATGCTATTTTGATTATGATAACTTTGTAGTATATCACATAGCTTTGTAGTATATGTACATTATGATATCATACATAGTACATGACATAGCTTTGTAGTATATGTACATTATGATATCATACATAGTACATCACATAGCTTTGTAGTATATGAAGCTTTGACATTTTTGAAGTCAGGTGTTAAGATGCCTCCAGTTTTACACTGTTTTTACCTACAATCGTTTTGATTCATCAAGTTTTTTTATGGGTGTGCCTATAAAATTTAGGGGATTTTTTTCTCTTTCTGTAAAAAATGTCACTGGAATTCTGATAGGGATTGCATTGAATCTGTAGATTGCTTGGATAATATTAACATCTTAACAGCATTAATACCACCAATCCATGAAGATAAATATCTCTCCATTTATCTGTGTCCTTTTTATTTCTTTTACCTATGTTTATAATTTTCAGTTGACCTTAGTTAAATGTATCCTGACATGGTTTGTATTTTTATTTTTTATAACTACTGTAATTTTTTCTTAATTTCTTTTTGGATAGTTTATTGTTAGTTTATATAAATATTACTGATTTGTATGTTACTTTTGTATTCTGCAACACTACAGAATTCATTTAGTGGTTCTACATGGCATTTAAAAATTCGAGAAGTCAGATAACAACCCTGCAGTTTAAAAAATTGTAACTCTCTCACCTAAGACCAAGAGCTGGAGATTGCTGAGAGCTGTGATGCTACAGCACTCTACAGAGGTTGACAAAGTGATACTCTATCTCTTAAAAAAATATATAGCTCTCCATTTACCATGAGAATATATTGATAAATCTTTTTGTCCTTATCATATCTCTATCTGGATGTATCTCATTCCAATTTAGCTTCATTTTATTGCTTTTTGCATATAATATTTTGTTTGTTTTTTATAAATTAATAGATTATGGCAACCTTGTACTGAGCAAGATTATGGGCACCATATTTCCAACAGCAGGTGTCAACTTCAAGTCTCTGTCAGATTTTGGTAATTCTCACACTATTTCAAACTTTATCATCATCATCATCATCATTACATCTTTTATGGTGATCTGTGATTGGTGATCTATGATATTACTATTGTTTTGGAGTGCCACAAACCATGTCCACGCAGGGTGGCAAACTTAATTATTGATTGTATTTGTTCTAACTGTTCTGCTGACTAGTCATTTCTTTGTCTCTCTCCATCTCTGTGGACCTCACTATTTTCTAAAACATGACAATTTTAAACTAAGGTAACTAATAAGCCTATAATTGTCTCTAAGTGTCCAAGTGGGAAAAGAAAGAGTTTCTCATTTCTTGCTTTAAATCCAAAGCTGGGAAGGATGAATTTTAGTAAGCAAGGCATGTTAAAAGCCAAAATAGATCCAAATCTGGGCTGCTTGTGCCAAACAGAAAACTATGTATGTATGTTGTACATACAAAGGAAAAGACCATGAAGGGCATCAAAAGTGTTACTTGAATAAACACATAAATGCTAATAAAGTGAGTCAGCTGTATTTACAGGGAGTCTGGATAGAAGATCAAACCAGCCACGATGTTCACCTCAGCCAAATCCCAGCCCCAGGTAGAGCAAGGCCCTAACTCCTCAGTTTGGTGAATCCTGAGAGAGGTGAGGAAGGGCAAATATTGAGTTTAGAAGATGTTAGATAATACAGTTTATAGAAAGAAGATATCACTGAAGCACAAAAGTGAATACTGTTGCGAGTTATCCAGGAGATCTAGTTAAAACAATTGATGAAGACGGGTACTCTAAACAATAGGTATCCATTGTAGATAAAATAGCTTCCTATTGGAAGAAGATGCCATCTAGGACTTTCATAGCTAGAGAAGCGAGAGAAGTAAAAGCCTGGATTCAAAACTTCAAAGAAAGGCCTTACCCTCTCGTACTCACATTAAGTAACTTTAAGTTGAAGCCAGTGCTTAATGACCAGTCTGAGAATCTTTCTTACAGTCCTTGAGAGAATTAAGCTAAATCTACTCTGCCTGTGCCCTACAAATGGAACAAGAAACCCCGGATAACAGCACTTCTCTTTACAGAGTGGATTATTTACAGAATATTTTAATTCCACAACTGAAAACCACTGCTTAGAAAAATAAATTGCTTTCACTGTAGTACTGCTCATTGACGATACATCTGGTCACCCAGGAACACTTATGGAGCTGCACGACATTAACGTCATTTTTATGCTGGAACAACATCCATTCTGCGGCACACGGGTCACTGAGCAGCTTTGACTTTCCTGTCTTCTTACTTAAGAAATGTATTTCATAAGGCTATTGTCCCCTTTACACGGATGCCTTTGATGGATCTCAGTAAATTAAGTCAAAAACCTTTTGGAAATATTCACCATTCTAGAAGCCATTAAGAACCTTCTTGAGTTATACACGTAGAAAGAAGGCAACCATCAACCTGAACAGGAGTTTGGAAGATGTTGATTCAACCTTATGAATGACTTTGAGGGGGTTTCAACAATGCTGTGAACTAAATAACTGTATCTGTTATGGAAATAGCAATAAAATTCAAATTATAAGTGGAGCCTGAAGACGTGAGCAAATTATTGCAATCTCAAGAAAACGAATAAATGAAGAGTTGAAGACACTGAGAACTTTGCAGAAATGACATCAAGGTATTTAAAATAGAACCTTAATTTATTCATTTTAACTTAAAATTAAAAATACTTAAGAAATTTATTTCTTAATCTTAAAAAAGCAGAGACAAGATTTGAAAGACTGACTCCACTTTTGAAAGAAGTCCTACTGTGGGTAAAATGCTATCAGTCTTGCGTGCTATGGGGAAATCTTTTGCAAAGATCATTGTTGTCTTATTCCAAGGAATTGCCTTCCAAATTTCAACAACCACCACTCTGATCAGTTAGCAGCCATCAACACTGAGGCGAGACCCTCCACCAGGGAATAGAATAAGAATCTTGAAAGCTCAAATGATAATTAGAATTGCCAACAGTAAAGGATATGTCAATTAAGGTATGTGCATTTTTTAAACATAATACTACTGTAGGCTGTGTATACTACAGAATGGTGTAAATATAACTTTTTATCAAGAAAAACAAAAAAAATTGTATGACTTGCTTTATTGTGATACACACTTCATGGTGGTAGTTGAGAACAGATTCAGCAATATTTCTGAGGTATGCCTGTAATCATATTACCCATTTTGTCGACCAAGTTTTGGAAAATGGGAAAAGTCAGAAAAAATCAGGCATAGTGCTTTCTAACCAAATTTTAGCAATAGTTTTTAAAAGATTTATTACTCATGTTATTAAAAAATATGCCCTACCCCCTCAGTGGTATGCCAGTTGTCTACTATTTAGGGAATTTTCTGGCTCATCTGTCATACTAATCATGTTAAAATATTATATAATGGCTCGGCGCCTGTGGCTCAACGGGCTAAGGCGCCAGCCACGTACACCTGAGCTGGCAGGTTCGAATCCAGCCCGGACCCGCCAAACAACAATGACGGCTGCAACCAAAAAATGGCCAGGCGTTGTGGCGGGCGCCTGTAGTCCCAGCTACTTGGGAGGCGGAGGCAAGAGACTCGCTTGAGCCCAGGAATTGGAGGTTGCTGTGAGCTGTGTTGCCACGGCACTCTACCCAGGGCGACAGCTTGAGGCTCTG
>CAUYRH010099732.1:0-50534 GCA_963574655.1 Perodicticus potto | reverse complement strand
TGAACTTTTACCCACTGTTTTTCACATCTATTAATGATTTCCTCTTATGATTTTTTTTTGGAGACAGAGCCTCAAGCTGTCCCCCTGGGTAGAGTGCTGTGGCATCACAGCTCACAGCAACCTCCAACTCCTGGGCTCAAGCGATTCTCCTGCCTCAACCTCCCAAGTAGCTGGGACTACAGGTGCCCACCACAATGCCCGGCTATTTTTTGTTTGTAGCCGTCATTGTTGTTTGGCGGGCCCAAGCTGGATTTGAACCCACCAGCTCAGGTGTATGTGACTGGAGCCTTAGCCATTTGAGCCACAGGCGCTGAGCCTTTCTCTTATGATTTTTAAAAAACAAGTGATGACTCAGCGCCTGTGGCTCAACGGGCTAAGGTGCCAGCCACGTACATCTGAGCTCGCAGGTTCAAATCCAGCCTGGGCCCACCAAACAATAACAGCTGCAACCAAAAAATGGTCGGGCGTTGTGGCGAGTGCCTGTAGTCCCAGCTACTTGGAAGGCGGAGGCAGGAGACTCGCTTGAGCCCAGGAATTGGAAGTTGCTGTGAGCTGTGATGCCACAGCACTCTATCCAGGGTGACAGCTTGAGGCTCTGTCTCAAAAAGAAAAATAAAATAAAATAAAAAATAAAAAATAAAAAAAACAATTGAAGCAAAATTCACATACCATAAAATTAGCCATTGACCCTTTTAAATTGCACAATTCAGTAGCACTTAGTACATTCACAGTGGTGTGCAGCCATCATATCTGTTGGAGTTACAAAACATTTTTGTCATCCCATATGGGAAACCCCATTAGCAGTCACTTCCCATTCTCCCCTCTTCCACCAGCCCCTGGCAACCAGTAATTCACTTTCTGTCTCTATAGATTTTCCTATTCTGGACATTTCATATAAACAAAATCATGTAGTATGTGGCCTTTTGTGTCTGGCTCCTTTAATTCAACATCATGTTTTTAAGGTTCATCCATGTTGTGCATGGATCAGTGCTTCTTTCCTTTTTTTTTTTTTTTTTTTTTTTTGTAGAGACAGAGTCTCACTCTATCACCCTTGGTAGAGTGCCATGGCGTCACACAGCTCACAGCAACCTCCAACTCCTGGGCTTAGGCGATTCTCTTGCCTCAGCCTCCCAAGTAACTGGGACTACAGGCACCCACCACAACACCCTGCTATTTTTCTGTTTTGCAGTTGGGCCAAGGCTGGGTAGAGTGCTGTGGCATCACACTGCTCACAGCAACCTCCAACTCCTGGGCTTAGGCGATTCTCTTGCCCCAGCCTCCCAAGTAACTGGGACTACAGGCACCCACCACAACACCCAGCTATTTTTCTGTTTTGCAGTTGGGCCAAGGCTGGGTTTGAACTCACCACCTTCAGTATATGGGGTTGGCGCCCTACTCGATGAGCCACAGGCACCACCCCTTCTTTCCTTTTATGACTGAGTAATATTTTATTGAGTGGCTAAACCATTCATCATTGATACTCTGAATGATTTTTTTAAATTGTTATTTATGGGCTGGGCACAGTGGCTCACACCTGTAATCCTGGCACTCTGAGAGGTCAAGGCAAGTGGATTGCCTGGTCTCATAGGTTCAAGACCAGCCTGAGCCAGAGAGAGACCTCATCTCTAAAAAATAGCTGGACATTGTGGCCAGCACCTGCAGTCCCAGCTACTTGGGAGGCTGAGGCAGAAGGATCACTTGAGCTCAAGAGTTTGAGGTTGCTATGAGCTGTGATGCCATTGCACTCTACCAAGGGTGACATAGAGAGACTCTGTCTTCAGAAAAAAAAAAAGAGGGTGGTGCCTATGGCTCATTGAGTAGGGCGCCTATGGCTCATCGAGTAAGGCGCCGGCCCCATATACCGAAGGTAGTGGGTTCAAACCCAGCCTCGGCGGAACTGCAAAACAGAAAAATAGCCGGGCTTTGAGGTGGGCGCCTGTAATCCCAGCTACTCGGGAGGCTGAGGCAAGAGAATCGCCTAAGCCCAGGTGTTGGAGGTTGCTGTGAGCTGTGGGATGCCATGGCACTCTACTGAGAGTGATAAAGTGAGACTCTGTCTCTACAAAAAAAAAAGAATAAAATTATTATTTATTGGCCAGGCCAGATGGCTAATGCCTGTAATCCTAGCACTCTGGGAGACTGAAGTGGATGGATGACTTGAGCTCAGGAGTTCAAGAACAGCCTGAGCAAGAAAAAGACCCCATCTCTACTAAAAACAGAAAAAATAATACTAACCAGGAAGCTGAGGCAGGAGGATCTCTTGAGCCCAAGAGTTTGAGGTTGCTGTGAGCTATGATGATTAGCACAGCACTCTACCCAGGGTGACAGAGTGAAACTCTATTATAAATAAACAAACAAACAAATATCTAAATAAAACTATTATGTATTAATTTATTTATTTTTGCCCATCTTGATTTCAAGGATGATTTTTTTTTTGTACAGATGGGGGCTGTCTCACTATGCTGGCCAGGCTGGTATCTATCTAACTTCTAGTCTCAATTGTCTAGCCTTGGCCTCCCAAAGTGCTGGGTTTACAGGTGTGAGCCATGGTGCCCAGCCTTAAGGATGATTTTTAAAAGCTGGAAGAGGAAGAAGCAGAAGAGATAGAGAAGAAGCATCGAAGAAAAGGGAGAAGCATGAAGAGCTAAGAACAAAAGTTGAATGACTGACCAGGGGGAGGTATGAGCAATAACCTCTGTCCCAGCCCAGGTTGGCAGCCAAGCCCAGTCCCAAGGAACTGGAGCTGAGGATTCAATGTCATTCCCATCTGATGGGTTCAGCCTCCCTCAGGGAGGGGACATATCTAACCATATTATGGGTGCAACTGCATAACTTAGAGAGAAGCAGTGACTTGAGGGGAGGGGGTTTCTAGAGTAAGCGTTGAAATGGAAACCCGAGTCTCAGTGATTCTAGGCCACATTCAGTATAGGGGCAGGATAAGGGTTGGGCAGAGAAAAAGACAAAAATTGCGTAAGAAGGGGCATGCACTGACTAACAGCCATGGTGCTGAGTCAACAGGCCTGTGAGGCCAACTCAACTCAAGTCCCGCCCCATGCCCATCACCACAGAAGGAAATCCCAGTTCCCCCACCAGCTTCATTTACAGGCACCTGGGCTCTGGCCTGACCCACTCTAATCTCATTAAAACCCCCAACATTGGCAAGGCCCATAGCTCAGTGGGTAGGGCATTGGCCACATCAACTGGGGCTGGCGGATTCGAACCCAGCCTGGGCCTGCTAAATAACAATGACAACTACAACAAAAAATAGCCGGGCATTGTGGCAGGTGCCTGCAGTCCCAGCTATTTGGGAGACTAAGGCAAGAGAATTGCCTAGCCCAGGAGTTAGAGGTTGCTCTGAGCTGTGTGACGCCATGGCAGTCTACCGAGGGCGGTAAAGTAAGACTCTGTCTCTCCAAAAAAAAAAAAAAATTTCCAGGTGCAATTGTCACACATCTAGTCCTAGTTACTCAGGAGGCTCAGGCAGGGGAATTGCTTGAGCCTGGGAATTCAAGGCTGCAATGAGCTGCAATGAGCTGTGATGCCACTGCACTCCAGCCTGAGTGAGACCCTGTCTCTAAAAAACATAAAATAAGGCTCGGCACCTGTGGCTCAACGGGCTAAGGTGCCAGCCACGTACACCTGAGCTAGCGGGTTCGAATCCAGCCCGGGCCCGCCAAACAACAATGACGGCTGCAACCAAAAAATGGCTGGGCGTTGTGGCGGGCGCCTTTAGTCCCAGCTACTTGGGAGGCGGAGGCAGGAGACTCGCTTGAGCCCAGGAATTGGAGGTTGCTGTGATCTGTGATGCCACAGCACTCTATCCAGGGTGACAGCTTGAGGCTCTGTCTAAAAAAAAAAAAAAAAAAAGAACATAAAATAAAACCCATTTGTATCCAGCAGACTTCATGCTCCCCTGGCCTTTGCTCTGCCTAGGACACCCAGCTGGACAGAATGACCCTTTTGCTTCCTCCAAAAGCCGGAACTCACAGCAAATGTGTTCTCTTCAAAAATGCATTTTTCTTCTAGTTAAAACGGATACTCTAGTTTCTTACTCACACTCACCACCCCTTTGCCTATACTGGTCCCATTTTCTGAGACAGCTTTCCTCTTTCCATTTCTGTTCCTGCTAATCTCCTATTTATTCTTGAAAGGTCCTACTCTGGGAAGCCATCCCAACCCCTAGGTTGAGCCCCTCTCCATCCCTGAGCTCTTCCAGTTCCATTCTTATCTTTCACTCAACCTTGTTCGTGGGGATGGAGGGTCTGTATCCTGCTTTGTCCCCCCTCCAAAGGTTGGGGGCTCTCTGAGTGCCTGGCAGAGGACGAGGCTTCTGTTTTTTTTAGAGACAGTCTCAAGCTGCTACCCTGGGTAGAGTGCCGTGGCGTCACAGCTCACGGCAACCTCAAACTCTTGTGCTTAAGTGATCCCCTTGCCTCAGCCTCCCTCCCCAAGAGCTGGGACTACATGCGCCTGTCACAATGCCTGGCTATTTTTTTGGTTATAGTTGTCATTGTTGTTTGACGGGCCGGGCTGGATTTGAACCCGTCTGCTCTGGTGTATGTGGCTGGCGCCCTAGCCTCTTGAGCTACAGGTGCCAAGCTGATGAGGCTTCTTGAGGGTGCTAGCATCCCTTTGCACAAAATAGGTGACATGGGTTTGGTGATTCAGGAAGTGCCTGAAAGTATTGGGGTACCCAGCCCAGAAGAGCTGCCCCGGGGGCCCCAAACCACTCTTTTCAATATCATTTTTGGGGTCTGTGGGTGCAAAAAATGGTCTGGGGATGGAGGGCAAAGCTAGGGCTCTCAGGGAAGTTTAGCTCCTTTGCTGGCCAATATGAGAAAGGCTTTTCTGCTGGAATGGGTGCTCTAGGAGGTGCTGAGCTCCTCATCACAAAGAGCAACCAAAGGCTCGGCGCCTGTGGCTCAACGGGCTAAGGCGCCAGCCACATACACCTGAGCTGGTGGGTTCAAATCCAGCCGAGACCCGCCAAACAACAGTGACAGTTGCAACCAAAAAAAAAAAAGGCCAGGCTTTGTGGCGGGCGCCTGTAGTCCCAGATACTTGGGAGGCAGAGGCAAGAGACTCACTTGAACCCAGGAATTGGAGGTTGCTGTGAGCTGTGATGCCATGGCACTCTATCCAGGGTGACAGCTTGAGGCTCTGTCTCAAAAAAAACCCAAAGAGCAACCAAGGAATATGGACACATATTTCACTAGGCAGGAAATCCAGAGTCTGTGACTCTGCTGATATGGCAGAATCTATGGAGATGATGTAGTACTGTTGACAACACAGGCTGAGGATGGCATGGGAGGGAGATGGGGACTAAAGAAATAAGGACTCATCTAGAAAGCATCAACTCAGTAGAGGGTGGGGTGCTTGCTCGAAGTTCCTGCTCCTGCCCTCCAGCCATGGTGGTAGGACTGGCCCAAGGTGTCCAGGGTCCCTAGGGGAGAGGACAGTCAGAGCAATGATTCCCATGGCCTTGCAGCCAGTGGCCACACAGTTCCCAATGTGGTGGGGGTGGGCTTGATGCCCTTGCCTTCCCCTGCTGGCTGCCCTGGTCAGGGACTGCATTTCTCCTCAATGAGCTCAGTCCCTGGGGACACAGGGCCTGGGGCCAGGCCAAGACACAGCTGCCGGCCCACTGACCAGGAACCTGAGAATGTGCCCTTGGCCTCTCCTCCTAGCACCACAGTCCTGCCCTCTGTGTGGAAGCTGGGGTGAGGTCCTGGCACCCAGGTGATTGTGGGGGCCCTGTGAGAACCAGGAGTAAAGGCTATGAGTGGGGACCCTGGGCAAATGTGGACTCCAGGGCCAGTGTGCTGAGAACCAGCCAGGTCGCTGGACACTGCTCCATGGTACACTCCAATGTCAGTGGCATAACCCCTCCCCATCTCACCAGTTTCACCTCCCTGTCTTGCAGCCTTTGAAGCCTTTGCATGGGTTTTTTCCACTGCCAGAAGCATGCTTCTCATACCCCCAAAGACCTGTTCCCCCTGACTGCTCACTCTGACTCTCTAGCTCTTCTCACCTTCATTCAGTCATTCAACATTCACTGGACACCTACTTGGTGCCATGCCCTATTGTACATGGAAGTGACCCAAGGCAGAGGTGGCTCCTGTCTTGATAAGGATGACAGACAAGAAACAAGAGGGAGAACAAATAAGAACCATAGAGACAAGAAGATTCAAAGGGAGGAAGATAGTTCATTGTGGGGAGGCCAGGACAGGCCTCACTGAGGAGAGAATCAGAGCTGAGACCTGGAGGAGAGAAGCCTGCAAGGGAAGCAGCCAGGGGAAGGGTATTCCAGGTAGAGGGAATAGAAAACACAAAGGCCCAGAGGAGGAAAGGGTGGGTGGAGGAGAGCAACCAAGGCAGCCCATGGAGACAGCTAGGTACAGAGTGAGCGCAGTGATTGAGGGGTGGGAAATTGGGAAGCTGGAGGGCCTATGTCCCAGGGGGCCAAAGAGTCTGGGATTCTAGCCCAAGCACAGTGGAAGCCACTGGGAACTTTTAGCAGAGGAAGCTGAATCTGACTTAGTTTGTAAACAATCACTCTGGAAGGTCTGCCTCCTCCTTCTAGGGAGCCCTATTAATACTTCCCACAGCCTCCTCGATCAGATTTCTGACCCCTCCACATGGTCCTGCCCAGTTCTGCCACCAGATTCCAAGCTCTGTGGGCATCTGTCTTGCTCACTGCTGAATCCCCAATGTCTACTAAGTGAAATAATTATCAATTGAATTAAGTAATCAGAAGATGGGATCTGAACGTGCCGAGTGCCAGCCCTCAAGACCCCCCTGAGACACCCCCTGTCTGGAAACAGACACATCCAGCCTCCATCAGATCAGGAGGAGAGAAGCCTGCAAGGGAAGCAGCCAGAGGAAAGGGTGTTACAGGTAGAGAGAATAGACAGGGGCTGTTGGGGCTTCTCAAGGGAGGGGGTCTGAGAACATACAGGAAAAGGGAAGTAGAAGGGGACTCACTTCAGTGGAGCACCTGAAGCTCTGTCTGCAGATTGGGGAAGGGGAAGGGGAAGAAGGGAGGCTATTCTCCACCCCTCCTGGGGGTAGGCAGTTTCCCTGCCCCAGGACCCTCCGCTGGGTCTGATGCCCTGCCTATCCTGTGTCGTCTCCAGTTCTTGGGCTGAAGACCAGACCAACCTTCAACGCCCCTGGCCTCAGTCTGGACCTCATGTTCTCTTGCTCACTTCTGAAGCATGATGCTCTGATGTCCTCTAATTGCCTTTCCTCGCTTCCTGACCCCTGAAACTTGTCCCCCTCCCTGTAGGGGTGGCATTTGCTGCCCCCAATTCCTTTTGGCCTACTTCAGAGAAGGGGAGCACCTCCCCTGAGTTTTCATGACTCCTCCCTTAGCCATAGGTTGAGGTCTCTTCCATGATAAAGTGAAATCTACAGTGAATGTCCATCTCACATCTGACTGGCCCCAGCTCCTGTCACCTCTCCCTGCATCGCATCTCCTTCCACCCCTGACTCCATTCTTCCCTTCTCCACTTGGCTCTATGTCCTCTACAAATGTTCTTGTCCTCTGGCTTCTGGGGAGGTTTGGCCAGTTGGAGAAACTGCCAGATGAAGCTGGAGGAAAGCGAGAATGGGATCCTCTGTGTCACTCCTGTGGTAGTCACCTCAGCTGGCTGTGTCCCTTGACCAAAGTCCCTGTCCACACAACTCACTCCTGAGCTCTGCGCCTCATCTTTGTTCCACCAAGATTATCCAGAAATGGAAAGGGTTCTCTATGGGTGCTTGCCCTGGGTACTGCACTAACCCCTGCTGTTTCCTCAAACCCTGTCCACCTCAGTGTATAAGGTCCCTATAGTAAACCTGTCTCAAATTACCGTTTGAATGTGTCAATTGTTTCCCCCAGAACCCCAACTCGGATCCCAATCTCTCCCTCCTCATCTCTGTTTAACTTCACTCAGAGCTTCCAAGCTCTCCTCCATTCCAGCTTTCCCTCCCAACAATTTTGGGATCTGCATGGCTCATGCCTTTCACTTGATATCTCAGCAGTTTTGTTTTGTTCTTCTTTTTTTTTTTTGAGACAGAGTCTCACTTTGTCGCCCTAGGTAGAGTAGCATGGCGTCACAGCTCACAGCAACCTCAAACTCTTGGGCTTAAGCTATTCTCTTGCCTCAGCCTCCGGAGTAGCTGGGACAGGCCACGGCCACAATGCCCATCTATTTTTAGAGGTGGGGTCTTGCTCTGGCTCAGGCTGGTCTGGAACCTGTGAGCTCAGGAAATCCACATGCCTCAGCCTCCCAGAGCGCTAGGATTACAGGCGTGAGCCACCACGCCCGGACTCTGTTTTCTTTTTGACTAGGTCTCATTCTGTTACCTAGGCTAGAGGTGCACTGGTGTGATTATAATCACTGAAACCCCAAACTCTCTGGCTACAGCGATCTTCCTGCCTCAGCCTCCCAGGTGCATGCTACCATGCTTGACTAATTTTTCTATTTTCGGTAGAGACAGGGTCTTATTCTTGCTCAGGCTGTTTTCGAACTCTTGTCCTCAAGCAATCCTCCTGCCTCAGCCCCTGAAAGTGCTAGGATTACAGGCGTGAGCCACTGGCCTGGCCTCTTTGAAGCCACAAACTGTGTCCCTACTCCTTGACATTCCCCATTCCTCCATTACTGGGGCACCACACTTGCCTGGTTTGCATCTTACATCTGTGGCCTTTTTTGCCTGTATTCTAGATGTTGGGGGCAACCAACATCTAGAGCACTGGGTTGCCCCCAACATCTCCAGTCTCATTCTCAGTCTCCAGTTTCATTCTCAGCTCCGTTTTGGGGAGACTTCACCTTCTCTCTCAGCTTCAGCGCCTCCCTCTGCCATCACACGCTGATTGTGGCTGGGCCATCTTTGCCTTTAGCCCGTAAGATTCTTCCAGGTTCCTGCCCCTCCCTCGATTGAACACGCCCCAAACATGCCTCTGTACCTTCCACGCAAATCTGCTCCTTCTCCAGTGCCCGGACCACGCCCATCTTCCTTCTAGCCTTCCCCAAGCTCTTCTCACCAGCCCCCAAAGAAGATTCCAGACACGGTTCTGTTCGAGATCCTCCCCTGCTGGCATGCGAAGCCCTTACCATCCCGCGTCTTCCTATCCCAAACTTCCCTCCCAGTTTCACGGAAACGCTAAATCATCCGTGCGTGGGAGGCTTCCGTGGGTCGGAGCAAATTTTGCAAGGTTCAGTACCTAGATCACCTCCTTTAGGCAGTCTTCCCTTCTTCCCCGCTGGTTAAGTGTCCCTCCCCGGGTCCTCATTCCATCGGGGCCTGATCACACTGCCGGCCATGCCCGTGACCGAAGCTGTCTCCCTCGCCCCTCCCCTGGTGCGGGGCCCGCGGCGTAGACCTGGTGGCAGGGAGGGAGGGAGAGAGGGAGGACGGAAAGAAGGATGGAAGGAAGGAGATCTGGGGGCAGGGGCTCTGGGCAAGAAGACTGAAAGGTTGACCGTGGGAGGACCCCCAGCCGGAGCCTGCGAGGTCTCGGCTC
Source organism: Perodicticus potto (assembly GCA_963574655.1). Classification (NCBI taxonomy): domain Eukaryota; kingdom Metazoa; phylum Chordata; class Mammalia; order Primates; family Lorisidae; genus Perodicticus; species Perodicticus potto. Next base: position 41,026 of record CAUYRH010099732.1, on the reverse strand, counting down.
CCGCCCGAAGCGATGTGCGCGCCAAGCACCTCAGACGGAAAAAAGGCGATCGCAGATTAGCTGGGGCTGGAGGAGGCAGGCCTAGGCCGAATGACGAGTTTCTATTGGCTCACTGGTGAGGTCGCTGCCAATCAACGCGATTACTTCCTCCAGGAAGGCCTGCCTCCCTCCGGTCCTCAGCCGCAGAGGCGGAAGATGTTGCCTTCTTGTTACCTTAGCAACCGTCAACGGACCCCTGTCGTCTGGGCAACTGGCCCGGCCTCCCAGTCAGCCTTTGCCTGGGCCCCTCCGGTAACCCAGACAACCGCTACCCGTTCCGGTCAACCGTCAACCCTTCCCTTGTCACCTTGGCAACCCTCGCCAGACCCACCGCCCCATTGGAAGCCTTCCTCATCTTGTCCGCAGACCTCCTAGCTCCAAAATTTCACTCCAGGGTCTGGGGTCCCTGGACCCCAGTCCTCAAGGACCCTCTCCTCCCCCTGCCCGTCTCCCCGCTCCGTAGCGGTGTCAGGGAAGTTGCTCCCACCCTGGTAGGGGGCTCCAGGGTAGGTCTGGCGCTGGGGGAGGGGTTCCTTGCTCCGTCTGCGGCTGAGGAACCGACCGCCTTGTGTTGAGGCCGCGCACAGCCCCCCACCGGCCTCCGTGCTCTGTGGGACTGTCCAGCCGCCACAAGGAGCTCTTCAAAATGCAAACCATGTCCCTCCCCTGCTGAAAACCCTTCCCTGGCGTCCCTTGAATCGAACACAAGAAAATAGAATCCAAACACCTCGCAGCCCCTGGAGGTCTGGCTGTGGCCTCTTCTCCTAGGGGCCCTTTGCTCATTCTGCCTTCCCAGTCGCTGCTGCCTTCCTCGTTGTTACTCTAATAGCTCAAGCATATTCCTGCCTTAGACTTCTTACCCTCCCCAAAAGTGCGTCCCCCCAAAAGCTAGGGTCCCACCTGTGGGAAGCCTTGCACGAATTTTGCCACAGCATGCTTAGTTCTCCCCACCTCTGTAATGTCTAGAAGGGATATTTTTCTGGTTCATACTCTATCCCTAAAGACCTAGAACAGTGCTTGGCACGTATGTTGAGCAAAGGGTTATGTTGGTGACAAAAGAGAACCAAGGGGAGTGACCAGCAGGTAGGCCAATTCTAGAGATAAGAGGTTCCCTAGGTCCTCATGCTTTGGGTAATGAATGACACTGTCCCTGGAGGCCAGGCAAAAGCCAGGAAAGTAGAAGTTGATGCTGTGACCAGCCTGAGGATAAGTGCTCCACCCTTTACTTGTAAGCTCCTCATTTGGAAGCTGGAGCCAGAGGCCTCCAGAAAGAGCAGAAACGGTGGCTAATTTGGAACAGAAGACTCCGACTCCCCCAGCTGGAAGGGCAGGCTTGAGATCTCAGATAGCCATCCTGAGAGCTGGTCTCTTCCTGCACTGAGTCCAGAATCCCATCAGAGTTGAGAGCTGTTTTTCCGGGGATCAGAGACGCTGGCCAGCCAAAGCTGGGCTGAGAGAATTTGACCTGACAAAGGGTCACGATGGAGAGGAGGATTGCGGGAGCTGCTGTGGGTCTGACTGGAAAGGGGTCTGCACATCCATCTGCCTACCCATCAAGGTTCCCAAAGTTCCTTAGTGAGGTTGTCAAAAGCCAGGCAGGGGCTTGGTGCCTATGGCTCAAGTGGCTAAGGCGCCAGCCACATACACCTGAGCTGGTGGGTTTGAATCCAGCCCAGACCGGCCAAACAACAATGACGGCTGCAACCAAAAAAAAAAAAAAAAAAAAGAAAGAAAAGAAAGAAAAGCCGGGTGTTGTGGCAGGCGCCTATAGTCCCAGCTACTTGGGAGGAGGAGGCAGGAGAATCGCTTGAGCCCAGGAGTTGGAAGTTGCTGTGAGCTGTGATGCCATAGCACTCTACCCAGGGCAATAGCTTGAGGTTCTGTCTCAAAAAAAAAAAAAAAAAAAAAAAAAAAGGCAGGCAGGGCTGGGCATGGTGGCTCATGCCTATAATCCTAGCACCTGACTAAGCTCAGGAGTTCGAGACTAGCCTGAGCAAGAGAATCACTTGAGCCCATGAGTTTGAGGTCACTGTGAGCTATGATGCTACAGAGGGTGAGAAAGTGAGACTCCGTCAAAGGAAAAAAAAAAAAAAAAAGCTAGGCCCTGAGGATCCCTACTCTTAAGCTAGAAATACTTTCTTCAGCACTATCTAACAGGACTTTCTGCACTAATGTGGCAATCCAGCCTTTGAAAATGGCTGGTGTAACTGAGGCACTGCATTTTAATGGTATTTAATTTTTTTTTTTTTTTGAGACAAGCCTCAAGCTGTCACCCTGGATAAAGTGCTGTGGCATCACAGCTCACAGCAACCTCTAATTCCTGGGCTCAAGCGACTCTCCTGCCTCCGCCTCCCAAGTAGTTGGGACTACAGGCGCCAGCCACAACGCCCGGCCATATTTTGGTTGCAGCCGTCATTGTTTTTGGCGGGCCCAGGCTGGATTCGAACCCACCAGCTCAGGTGTAGGTGGCTGGCGCCTTAGCCTGTTGAGCCACAGGAGCCGGGCCAATGGTATTTAATTTTAATTAGTTTTCCTTTAAGTTTAATCAGCCAGATATGGGTAGCAGTATTGTAGCATTTAGCTGAAGACCCAGACTGGAGGTGAATGCCATGGATGGGAACATTGAAGTTTATGGGTTATGGAACAATGGGGGCTGGCTAAGGCAGGGGGCAGAGTGGGGCCCCAGCAACAGGAGAGTAATCCCAGCATCTGGTTATATAGAGGACAGGCATACCTAATTCCCTGGGCCAAAGTGCTTGCTCATATGTGTACACACCCATGCTTGTATGTGAGCATGAAGCCTGGTATGCCTGAGTGCTTGTATCCATTTATGTAACAATCCAGGACTCCCATGCCTGTGGGAAATCCAAGGGTCCACCCATGTATGGACATTGTATAAACTCCCAGGAATATGCAGATAGTGGGTGTGTGTTCCAAAGTGTCCACGCACTTGGGCAGTTTGGTGAGAAAGGCCCACTAGTCCAGCAGGTCTTGCAAGAAGGCCCACATGTACTGATGCATCTCCTGGGGGTTGCTCTGTGGGATCCAGTGCCCTGCCCCCGGCAGGATGTGGGCTTCCAGTCGGCCTGGCACAAAGCGGCTACCAGTGGCTCCCACCAGTCCCGGCTCAAAGTAGGTGTCCTTCTCCCCCCACAGAAGTAGTGTGGGTGTGGCCAGCTCCTGGGGCTCCAGGGGGAAATTCCTGTGGCCAAGACAGACAGACAGAAGGATTGCTGCCCACAATCCCTGCCCCTATAACTCTGTGAACTTTTGCCCTGCACCTGTTCTCACCTGAAGAGGTTTCGGTAGTAGTTGAGTGGCCCAGTGAGGCCACCAGGCTGTGAGAAGTTATAAAGAAAGGCCTCGAGCTCGTTGGGAGTCAAGTGCGGGATGCCTGTCTTGCGGTGAGTGAGGGTGGTCTTCAGGATCTGAGCACATATTAGGACTCTGGTTTCAGTGCCCCGCCTGCCCAGCCCTGGGACCTTGCTACCCTGCTGCCCCTACCCTGGGACCTTCCCCCTACAGCACCTGGAAGTCAGACATGGACAGCAACTTCTCGGGCAGCCAGGGAAGTTGGAACAGGAACATGTAGTTTGAACGGAAGAGCTGGCCAATGTGGCGCAGAGAGTAGTCTGGGGTGGAGGAGTTGGGGGACAGGTGTGAGGCCTTGTCCTGGGATGGCCCCATACACCTGTGCCCCCTACACATGCCCAGGTCAGGCACACAGGCCTCAGGAATGCCACCCAAGACTGCCTGAGTCTTTGAAGACACTAGACAGCCCTCCTGGCCTAAGGTACCAGCTTCCCATCCAGATAGGACTGAGTGGTCACTACCCTCTGAAATTCCTTGGGCTCCCCTGGTGTGCATCCTGTGCTTAGGCCAGGAGGCATTTCCTCTGCTTCATTCAGCTAACATTTATTGAGCACCTACTGTGTGTCAGGCCCTGTTCTAGACCCTGGAGACACAAAAGTGAATGGGACAGACAAAACTCCTTGCTCACAGGGAGCCAAGAGTCTAGAAAGTGAGACAGGCAAGAAATAACCACAAAGAGGGACCGAGAGAAAAAGCAGATGTGACTGCAATGCTGGGAACTAAAACCCAATGATATGATAGCCAGAGATGGCATCTCATGCTACTGCAGTTGCTTAGTTGTCTATGTCTTCCTTGCCAGAAGAAAGCCATTTAACCTCTTTTGCCTCAGTTTTCCCTAACTGTAACATGGGGATAATAACACTTTCATAAGCCCAGGAGCCTTGAGTAGGTTACTGTATTCAGGTTCCCTGTTTCCTGCTCAAAGAAAGTGGGTTACTCCTAAGTGCACTGACATCAATTTTAGATTGAGAAGTGCCACAGGAAGAGAACCCAGGTTCACTGCTGCCACCCCAAGCCAGGGGCATGTTGATAGGTGGACAAAGAACTGCAAACACAGACACACACATACATACACACCCATCCCTGCACACAGGCACATCCCAGTGTCCCAGACTCCCTGACGCACCTTGATACACTGACATGGGGGCACAACTGACCACAACCATCCGCTCCACCAGGGATGGGTAGTAGATAGAGAAATTCCAGGCAAGAAGAGCACCCCAGTCATGGGCCACGAGGATGCACTTAGAGTAACCTGAGGGACAGAGAAGCTGGTATAATAAGTGAGATGCCAGGTAGGTCTGAGGCAGGGGTGGGGGACATGAGTCCCAGCAAGGAGGAAGCAGGAGTTGGGGGGCTGGGGGAAACAGGTGTGTACAGAATAGGGGAAGCAGTGCCTAGGATGGGGGTGTGTCTGTACCCAGGCCTAGGATGACGTCCTGGATGTCAGCCATCAACAGGTCAGTGGTGTAGCAGTCCACTTCCTGGGGTGCATCTGAAGGGCAATAGCCACGGAGGTCCACAGCCACGACATGAAAGCGACTCTGGAACTCCCGGAGCTGGTAGCGCCAGGAGAACCTGCCAGGTGGGTGTGGAGGGAAGTTGAGTCAAGACATGCCTGCTACACCTCCATCCTACACCCAACAAGGGCCATTGGCAACCCCACTTCCGGCTCCAGACTTCCCACAAGGGAGGATGGGGAATCCCAGGCAGAGGCTGCGGCCACTGCACCCCAAATTCAGAACAAACTCAACCTCAATACACCTTTGTCCCATCCCTTCAGGTCCTACGGATCCCAGGTGTCCTGGTGCAGTCCCCTTGTCCCGTGGCAATCCTTCTGGGCCCTATATGTTCTGTGTGTCCCGTCTAACCAACCTTCACCTCCAACTCCTGGGTGCCCTAGCAGTGAGTCGGAGTCCCATCTGTCCCCAGTCCCCTGAGCCACAGGCTCCTGGGCCCCAGACGTACCAGTTCTCCGGGAAGCCGTGCAGAAACAGCATGAGGGGTCCGTTGCCTATTCCAGCTGAGACATAATGCAGGCGCAGGCCCGAGCTCTGGTAGGGGAGGGCACCCGTCTGAAGCCTGGGAAACTCCCCTTCCCTAGGCTTGCACCTGAGTCCTCTGTACTGACTTGGGTTTGATTCAATCTATTCCCTCCCTGCTCCCCGCCAGCTCCCCAAAACAGCCCTCCAACGTCCTGACAGCGCCTACCCCGCGCTCACCTTGAGGGTCAGAAAGTGGTGCTCTCCTAGCGAGGGGTCGCTTAGGCAGGCGGGAGCCGCGCGCCGGCGGCGCCCGCAACAGCCGCGCCTAGGCCGGCACAGCACGTGCGTAAGCGCGATGCAGCCGTAGATCGCCGCGGTGACCAGAGCAGCGGAGAACACGAGGCTCCACATGAAGGCGCGCAGCAGTTTCAGCGAGAGGCGCGACGGCGCCAGCAGCGCCGTCACCACCAGCTCCGGCATATCCCTGCGCTCCGGGTCGGCGGTGGTGCTGCCCTCAGGGGCTTGGGCCGGAGGCTCCGGCAGCAACGTCGAGGAGAGACGCGGGCTGGGTAGCCCACTCCCTGTGGTCTGGTGCCCTTCCGTGTCGTCGGGGCTTGGGGGACACGCTGAGGGAAGAGGTGGGACCCTAGAACCGAAACCGACACAGCCCACAACTCACCTAAATGTCAGGTAAACAAACACCTGGGCGCTACAGGGATAGGGTGCGGGTGGAGCCTGCGAGGACCCTGCGCAGAGGCCGGGGAGGAGTTCGTGGAGCAATAGAGAAATGGGCGGGGTCTAGGAGGCCTAGGCGGGGCTTCGGGCACCCGCCGGGACCTAGGACTCCAGCACCAGGTGGCAGGTGAGTATAAAGACAGCGGGAAGCGTAGGAGCTAGGACAAACCTGAGGCAGGAAACAAGTAGGGAAAAGGGCAGGGTCTGGGGAGGGGCTGGGCATATGCAGAGTGAGTGCGGCCCAGTAGCCGCAAAGGTGGACCCAACTTGGCCTAGGAGGGTTGTCAGGGATAGGGGGCGTGGCTTGTGCTGGTGGGCGGGGAGTGATGGGTAGAGCCTAGAGGAGGTGAGGCCTAACTGGGGGCAGCTAAGGCCGGAGCCTCGGCTGGTGCGGCTTGGGGAAGGAGGCTGGGCCAATGAAATGGGGGCGGGCGGGCCCGGAAGCGGAAGGAGAGGTTCAGGCAATGCTATGGCTCGGACTAGGGGCAAGCGCAGGCCGTCTCAGCGGCCCAAGGGAGCCTTGGCCACCATCCACCAGGAGCTCTCTTCCAGAGCGAGAGGCCTTGGCCACCATCCACCAGGAGCTCTCTTCCAGGGCGAGGGACCTCCCCTCGGCCTGGCTCCAAAGACCTAGCAGCGATTCACCCAGCCCCAGTTCCAACGGTGGGTCCAGCGGCCTCAACCCGGCGTCATCCTCCTGTTGGCCCAGCAGGCCCTCTGGCCCGCCCGTGCACGGCTGGGATTGGATGGCAGCGGCTATTGTGGTCCAAGTGACAGGTCCCAGTGGGGAGCCAATCCGCAGGTGGTGAGGCCAAGGCTCCGGTAGCGGCTGTTAAGAGGGAATGCCCTGACTCCTAAAGGGTAGGCCGGGCTACCCAGAAGAGGACCCGGCCTATTGAGTCACTGGGGCTCTGGTCTAAAGAGGAACGGGACAGGACCGGACATGATAGGGCCTGGTGGCACAGACGTCCTTGCAAGGAACAGTTTCTCCTTCCTATTTTTCTAACTTTACTCAAAGGTCTTTTAACATTTTAGGGACACCTGTCACTTAGCCCTTATAGCAACTATTAAGTGTAGGTAGTATTTTCACATCCCTGAAATAAAGACGGAACTGAAATTCGAGGATGAAACCATTTGCCTGAAGCCATAAATCCAGAATGGCTTACACTGAGACTGCAATCTGTCCTCCCCTTCCTATCTATCTTCTGGTGGTTACCTAGGTTATTGCTAAATGTGCTTGTTAACTTGATTTACCAACTTGGGGTTATGTCAACAGACCTCCTAACTACAACTGAACTTCTCTTCTATCGGTTTTCTCTTTGAACCATTCAACATCCTTTGTTACCTCCCCTCCTAATACATATATACCTTTGTATTTGTCATGGCTGATAAGCATCATAGTGTCCTGGGACCATAGTAAAGTCCATGAGGTTACTACTTAAAAGATGAATAATAGTTTATGGTGTTCTCAGTAAACAGTGCATCTCAGAGTTGAGTATCTATGATTACATTGCCCACAACATACAAACATTTGTTCTCCCTGGACTTAATCACCTACCTTTCTTTTCTTGTATGATTAGCCTAGTATTAGCCTTTGGTTTCTTTTACATTATCCAGCAAATCAATTCTCTGACAACGTCGATTCCAGGATCTCCCTGAGTTCTCTCTTCTGGCTTTATGGCTAGTGGGTGTCTAGGGACCTCGCTTCTTTCTCCATACACATTACTGACCTCCACCCTCACTCCCTCCTCCCAACTCCTCAAATAAAAAACAGCGGTAATCACAGGAGGGTAACTTTATATTCAATACAAATGTTTATTTTTGCAATGAGAACTGCACAAAAAAAAAAAAAAAACCTTTAGTATATAAGTGAAAAGTCTACGAATTCCCTTCTACAAATGTCTAAAGTGTTTAATACAAGTCTCAGATTCACTGACATAATTATTGGCCAAGCGATCCGTGCATACAGTACAGTGGGAGCTTGTACACACCTCTTACTCTTGTATAGGTCTAAAATTTCTAGTACTGTTGGAAGGATTGGGAAATGGCTGGAGAAATTAAATAGATCCCAGTTCTAATTACAACCCAGTTAGAGAACACCCATCAGGGAGGTGTGGAGAAGGCCATGGCAGAGTTCAAATATTCAGCAGGAAGGTGCATACAAAACCATCTCCCCAGCTCAACAGTTGGACCAGCCTGGGGAAGTTTCTGAATAAAACCAGGAACAAAAATAAGGAGGTCGGATGAGATGGAAGAAACCCCAAAGAACCAAAATGTCACTTGAACCAGCACAGTGATATATGAGGAAGTGTCTGGGTAGGCAGGGACATCATGGAAGCAAGGGGCCCCTGGCTGGATGCCTGAACTACACCCTTGCTGGGAGGCTTGGCAGACCTATATCTAAGACAATAAAGGGCCTTTCAGGTTGAAAAAGGGGGATGTAGGTTAATATAACAGTGCTAGAAATGTTTCAGTTTGTCTCTGCATACATATAAATTACATACTTGTATTTTACATCCTAAGGGCTGTCCTTGGGCACCACCTGTGCCTGTGGCTAGGGCATGTGCATACAGGTGGGCACATAGGCAGGGATGACTGGGAGGCCACTTGTGGGCTTTCTTGGGCAGGAATGTGCATGTGTATGTGCATGGAGGGGATGAGGATCCTATTTGGGGGGATGTACTTATCTAAGCATGTCTGGTTAACCCTGAGCTTAAATGAAAGGAGTTAGGTAGAGGCAAGCAAGGTAGAAGTGGCCCAAGTCCTTTGGTGAATGGGAGACCAGGATGAAGGAAGGTGAAGGGGAAGAATACCATGTGGAGTTTGGCCAGAGTTCTGCTGAAGCATGTCGCCCAACCAGGGCGACAGAATCTAGGGTCTGTAAGAATAGGTGCCTGGGCTCCATGTCACATCTTCAACTTGGGGTGGCTGTTACGAGCCTGAGAAGCTCTTTATGCCCAGGGAAGCAGGGACAGGCTATCAAAAAGAGGCATTCTTGTACAGAAGTGGTCTGGGGTCCAGGGAGCCCCTGGGCCTAGCCTAGGCAACAGTTGGTTCACAAAGAAATGTCAGGGAGACACCAGCATTAAAAAAGAGAGATGTGTTTATTCCATGATCAGTACAGACCAAATGCATATTCACTGTATGAAAGTCAAACCAGTCAGTGACTCCAGAGTTTGGCCAACACTGAGGCACCAGCGTTGTGGTGGTAGAGTGGGCTCTCATGGCACGCATAACCTCACCAAGGGCTCCAATTACAAAATTAAAAAAAGTGTAGGAAGGAGCAGCCAGTTGTTTTCGTCTGAGCACAGGGCTGAGAAGCCTCTGCCTCAGTCTGTGGTATCCCCGCCCCCACAGCGCCTGGTGCCCACTTTGTCCCCTGGCCCTTCCTTTATTGGTAAAAAAACAATTCAAACAGATTTGACATTAAAAAACAAGCCAACGAATGGGGGGGAGGGGAGAAGGGGGAAAGAACAGAAATCGCAGCTTTCTGGTTTTATAATTAAAAAATAGACTAATAAAGTTTGAAACTGAGTAAAATATAGGCAGGCTTTTTTTGCATTTTGTTCTTTTTGTGAATTTTTTTTTTTTTTAGTTTTTTTTTTTTTTTTTTTTTACATCCGTTTGGTGGAGTCACCAACAAACTTCCAACAAAGATATGCCAACTATGTTCACTATACAGTACAGCCACGGTCACACACTACCCACAGTGCGGTGGTAGCCGCCGCTCAATGAGGAGACGATCACACCATTTTGGAGATAAGCAGTGCCATTGTGTCTGGAGGAGAAGAAAGAATTACAAATAAAATAGAATTCAACAACAAAAAATATATATATAGGAAAAAAAAAAAAAAACAGAAACACAGGTGGGAAGGAACTGACTTTGGTTGGTGGCCTCACTCCCTGGGCAAGAACTGCCCACACACGCATGGGACAGTTACCTTGCCCCAAAATGCCATGGACACACACACACCTCCACGGCACTATTCCCTTTTGCACAAGCGAACACTTACAGAGAGTGGCTCTCGATTAAAGGCTTGTGGGGGGAGGGGAGGGGTGGGATCTGTTCAAGGCAAAGTCAGTGCCAGCAAGGGGGGTGGGCCTGCCTTGCCTGCCACCAGCCCATGCGGGCCTGCCCTGGCCTCCTTGGAGTGGGCGGCAAAGGCTGGGGTGGGGGGAAGAACTCCCGTTGGGCAGGACATCACAAACGTCATCTTGTCAGGGATAGAAAACCAGTCACGGTGGCGGCAGCAACGATGTCCTGTGTATACTGTGTAGACATTTGGCGGAGAGAAGGGCCTCTGCCCCATACTTGGGGACGCAGGGCTTGAGTCCGGCCGGCACTTGCTCATAACAAGGCGTGCTCTGAGCTGACGTCCTGTGGCAGGTGGCAGGTGGCAGGACATCTGTCCGGCTGGCCATAAGGCAGACAGGCTTTGCAATCCTCAGCTGCCATCAGGCCTGCCCAGGGCATAGCATGCAGGAGGGCCAGGCCCAGAGGCACCCCCTGGCTGCTGCTACGGCCTCCACTGCTGCCCCTAACACTATGGAAAGTCAACGTTTTGCCAGAAAATCAAAGTCAGAAGTCACCTAGGTGCTCTCAAAAAAGATTTTCTTCAAATATTGACAATAGATCACTCTGGAAATTCATGTCAATGGTAGCTGCCATCTGAAGGAGAGAGGAAGGAAGGAAGAGAGTGAGGTGGGATGACCTAGCCCCACTGTGGCTCCAAGACCACCTCCCCACCTTTGTCACTATAGGAGCCCTCAGACCTCCCCCTGAGCTGTTCCCTCATCGCCTATTATGGCTCCTCATGGTACTCAGCCATCTACCTAAGACTGAAGGCCAGCCTGCACAGACCAGGACGGCCTGGGCTCCCTTCTTCACCTTCTCCAGGTCCCAGGTCCCCATTCCCAGGTGGAATACCCTTCGAGGGGTATACCCTTGACTCACCGCTTCCCGGCGCCTTCGCTCCTGTTCCCGCTTCCGGGCCAGTTCCCTCTGCTGGTCCAGCATGGACTGGGGCTGGGAGCTCTGGGCCTGGGGGGCGGCAGCGGCAGCTACTGCTGCTGCCTGTTGCTGCTGCTGCTGCTGTTGCTGCTGCTGCTCTTGGCGCTGCTGTTGCTGCTGCTCCTGGCGCCGGCGTGCTTCCTCATGGGCCCGCCGGGCCTGTTCCAGCGCATCTTCATCTTCTCGGCTCCTAGGCAGAGTACAGCCTATCAGCCTAGGGGCATAGTGTAACCTCAGGAGTCTTGCATTCCACCCAGAGTCCTGCCCACCTCATGCGCTCCTGGCGAAGCCGCTCCTTCTCCTTCTCAGCATGCTCGGCCTGGGCCTTCAGGGCCTTCTCACGCTCCTCTTTCTCCCGTGCAGCACGACGAAACTGCTCAAAGCTGTCACTCGATGACTTGGCTGTGGAGGATGGGGTGGTTGGATGCTTCTGCACTAGGCTGGCCCAGGAACCCATGTTCTTGATTTTCAGGTCCTGCAGGGCAGAGAGTCCAAGGGCAGGTGATGCACTTGCTGTCCCTAAAGACCATGGCAATAGGACGTGCCTCCACCCTGGTTCCTTCCTGGGGCAAGAAGCACTCATGGGGATATTATCCTTACCTTTTTGGGTGCAACTGGAGTTTTTGGCTCCTGTTTCTGTTTATCCTTGTCAGGGGCCCCTGGCGGGGGTGCATTCTGCTCAGGGGGCCGGATCACAGGCCTCCCAACGTCCACAGGCTTCATCTCTGGCCCTAGAACACAAACAGTCCATGGGCTTGGCCCATTGGCCCCACATCGATCTCATCTCCAATATGGGCCTAGGAGCCTGAGTCCCAGCTGTGGACAAGGACGGCACTCACGCTGGGGCAGGTGGACGGGAGCCTTGATGCTCTCCGGGTGCTTGGGGGGCTCCGGCCGCAGCGAGGGGCTGAAGGGCTCACTACGAATGATGGGTGAGTGGATCTTCTCCTCCTTCACCACCACCAGGGGCTGGGGCTGGACTACAGAAGCCGTACGTAGCTCCTGGGATGGCACAGGCACAGCAGCTGGTGAGGTAGGCAATTGTCCCCAGGCCCAGCCCACACCTGGCCCTGTGGCCTTAGCCCAGCCCTGCCCATTTTACCTTCTTAGTCTGGACATTTTGCTGGGGTGGAGACTGGTGGGTCAGGCTCTGGAACTGTGGCATCTGGGGGGAATGTATCATAAGCGGGGAGGGAGCTTCACGGAGATGACCTAGGAGAGTGGACAAGAAGTATGTCTAGGATTAGAAAGCCACTTGGGCCTTGAGATAGTCATAATGGGGTAAAGGACAGGATGGAAGTGGAACTAGCATGTGGCCGGCCAGCCATGACTTGGGGCAAGAGTCCACTGGCCAGACTCAAAAAAGTGGGGACCCATGGAAGTCCCTGAAACTGGTAAGGATAAGATCCCTCCCCCTCAGAGGCTGGGCAACCCCAACACTCTGCATATGACGCCCCTGGACCTGCTCAATCACACTCAAGCTCAGCATATAGCAGGCTCCCAAAAGCCCTACAGTTCTAGTCCTGGTGTTTGATCCTCCTGTGTCAAAATTACTTAAAAAGCTTTGAAAAACATAGATCCTGACACAACTGGCCCCCACTGAGGTCTGCATATCAGTGTTGTCCAATCCTGCAAAGCTCAACCCAGGCTCCTGCCTCTTTCCCTGTGTGGCCTGGTCCCTCCGGATGGGGAAACTGAGGCTCCTCATAGTCTTGCTTTGTAACTTAGCCTAAGTGGCCAACCATGCCCCGGATCTGGGGCACCTGCCACCAACATCTAAGCCAAGGCTGGGAGGAATCCAGGCAGCCGCAGGTGCGAGCCTGTGGGTAAGGGAACAACGGAGCGCTTAAATCTAATTCCTCAGCGTTACTAGTGGGCAAACAGAGCCCTGAAGGAGCCAAGCACTGCCCATCCAACATGTGGACACTCTTTGCTTCAATCCCTGTTGAGAAAGGGGCCTCCATACCTTGTCCATAAGAAGCAGCTGCTTATTTCTCTGCAATACCTCTGCGCCTAGTCAGGTCCCATACCTCATGTTCAACAATCTACCTCAGCTTCCTGTGTTAGCCCTTCTACTGACTTGCTTCCAAGCCACTGTCTGCCAGGACAGGCACCCCTGGGTCTCCTACAGGACCCACTGCTAGAGGTATTATTTTCATGGGCCGGAGCAGCCCATAACACCTCAGGTATACCCATTTGCCTCTCTCTAGAGCCAAGGCTTGCCCCTAATCCCAGAAAGTATTGAAGCTACCTAAGACCTTATAATGGTGAGGTCCCCACTCCATGTGTCTGGTTCTGCTGGCTATGACACTTCCTCTGGTCCTAGCACATTAGGGCCACTTTGAACACTACCATCCCTATTTGGTGCTGGGAGGCCATGGGTCTGCCCCTCCCCCCGCAGTGATCCATGGGAACATTACTGTGATAGTCTCCCACCTGGGATAGCAGCCTCGGGAGCACCTGCTGAGGTTGACCTGGGCAATAGTGGGCTGTCAGGCCTGTGGTTTACAGGAACCACCCGTCTGCTGGCAGCTTTAGAGGGGAAGCACAGTGATTCAGGGACGGCACCTGAAAAGTGGCTGGGTGCCCAGAGATGCCTGCTGAGCTTCCTTGGGAATCTGACAACTTGGCTTTTGGCCCAAAGCCCTCAGCAGAGTTCTAATCCACACTACTTCCTATACCCTATCCTAGGAGGCAGGACTTAGGGTATGGGCCTGGAGTCTTTAAGCAGAGTGGGCCAGAGGAAACCTGCCCTGGCCCCTGTAGGTCGTAGATACACTTGAATGCTGGCTCTTCTGAAGGACTTGCATCACCTATCACCTTTCTCACAGGGAAGCTCAGGGTGAGAACAGGCACAGGTGCATGTCTGCCAGGCCCAACACCAGCATTTCCCAGGGAGACAGATGGCTGCTCTCTTGGCTCTGAGCATGCAACAATCCAGTTGTCACCAGGAAGCTTTTGCTGGGTTTAGAAGTAGTCTTGCTTTGTCGTTCAGTTTTCAGGTAGCACCCAATGCTCCCAAGACAGACGGCACAGTCAACACTGTTGAGTCCTTGACCCTAGAGTATCACTATGTCATGAGGCATCAAGTGGAAGGCTTCCCTAACAGGGCACATTGGTTACTGACACTTAAATGCTCCTGTCCCAGTGCTCCCCACCATGGTGCCATGGCTTGCCAAGTAGGTCTCGCAAGGTCAAGAACAGATACCCCTGCAGCCTCTACATGCCTCATTGGCTGAACATACCCATTTTCATGGACCTCAGACAACAATGCCCCTAGCTTTGTCTGAACCCCAAAGCCTCAGAGGCTCAGCTCTTAGCCCACTCCAGCCTAAAGCACAGCTAACCTTTCTGGCTTCTCAAGGACAAAGCTCTGGGCTTCCCCAAAGTCCTGGAGTGGGGAGCCACTTACCAGTTGAGTAGGGGTCTGACTTGTGATGACGAGGTGAAGGGTGATGCTGGATGACTTGTTGAGGCTTGGCAGGCTGAGGTGGGGGTGGCTGCTGGCCGGGGGGTGGATGGGGAGGCTGCTGGCTCTGGGGTGGTGGGGGCTGCTGGATGTGGGTGGGGAACTGCATGGGCTGCAAGTGTACAGGCCGAGGAGGGGGCTGGTGCTGCTGCTGGGGTGGGGGCTGGGGCTGGGGTGGTGGTGGTGGAGGTGGTTGCTGCTGTAGCTGCTGAACAGAGGGGTGGGGCTGGGGAGGTAAGGGGGGTGGGGGCTGGGACTGCACCTTCACGGAAGGGAGTAGTGGTGCAGGGGGCTGCACCTTTTGCAGCTGTTGCAGGTACAGCTGCATCTGCATGGAGGTGAGGGGTGGGGCGGGTGGCTCTTCATCCTCCAGCAGCACTTGAGGGGGTTGAGCCATGGGGGGTTGTGGGAGCAAGGGGGGCTGGGGCAGGGCAGGTGACACAGCTGGGGGCCGGGCAGGCTTGGGAGGCAGGGCGGCGGCTCGGTTGCTGGGCCGAGATGGCTGCTGGGGCAGCGCATTGTGCAAAGCTGGAAGGACACAATACCAAGGTAGTAAGGTCTGAACTCCTGTGGCCCCAGCCAGGCTTTTCTACTCCATCCTGACCTTGCCTGAACTCTAGCAGCCTCCCTCCAACTGAGTGAGCTCTTTCCACCCTCCACGGCCCCAGAATCCAGGATAAAGACAGTAGTGCAAGGTTTGGCCCCTGGCCAGTGTCTTGCTGACTTACACTTGGTCTCCTCCTCTCCTCATCCCCCATTCTCATGCTGGCCCTTCAGGTCTCGATGCAGAGCCCTGTCACCCATTCACATAACCCTTTCCCAGCTCCCTAGGCAGGCAAACCCTGTCCTTATACTCCTCAGGTACTGTCCAGGTTCCTGCTGCCCAGGTTTCCAGAGGGAGAATCTGATTGGGATGATGTATCTCCCCATATTCAACCAGAAGCTAGATATAGAGGGATCCTATCTTTTCTCATCTAACACAAAACTTAGCGTAGCAGAAACTGAAGCAAAATCTTCTGAATCAACATGCTAATAACTCCATGCAAGTTGTGCCCTGGGGCATCTTTAAGATGGCCCAGAGTGACCAGTTACTGTGTGGGAGAACACCTTGGAAGGCCATGGCTCACCTGGAGGAGAGACTACTGCATGCTGGTTGAGATGGGGTGGAGTGCTGTGCTCAGGCGGCTGGGGCAGGTGAGGGGGCAGCTCGGGCTGCGGCAGGTGCAGAATGGGCTGGGTGAAGTGGCCGATGGGGTCAAAGACGCTACCCGGGAGCTGGGGCTCCAGGACAGGCACCTGGGTGGCAATGAAGGGTGGGGGCGAGGACTTCATCGCAGGAGCTGTTTGCTGTGGCAGGGAGGGTGGGGCTGGTGGGGGTGGGGGCTGCTGTTGCTGCTGCTGCTGGGGAGGGTGAGGGGGCGGGGGCTGCTGTGGTGGCGCAGGTGGCTGCTGGGGTACAGGGGCTGGGGCCTGCTGCATCTGCTGATGGTGGTGGTGATGGTGCTGCAGATAGAAAAAGAGAGGCTCATGTCAGGCAGGCAGGACTGGCTGAAGCCAGAGCCAGGGTCCTCCTGGGGCCCACCAGCCAATGGAGGACACCTGTGAACCCACGTACCTTCTTCTGCTCCCTCCCAGGGTGCCCCTTCTTTTTTGACTTCGGAGCCATCTCTGCAGAGGAAAAGAGAAGGTGGTGAGGCTCTAGGAAAGCAGCAGCTGAGCTGGTCTTAGATGCAAAGAGAAGAAAAACAGGGCATGTTCAGGAGAGGGGCCAGTGATGCTGAGAGAGGGTGGCCAGGTTCAGGCCAGGATGAGCTGGTCATCACCTACCCATTTGCCTGTTGCTTTTCCTTGCAGGGACTGTGCCTGAAAAATCCTCTCCTGCCAAGCTGCACATCTGCCAGGCTGACCCATGGTTGTATGGGAAGCTGTATCCTACCCAATGCCTCCCTCTACTTGCAGGTCAGACACTGCTCTGGTGACCAAGTGCCTGCATACTCTGGACCCTGACCTGCTGTTTTGGAACAACCTGTGCTGTTGGAAACAATCACATTCATCTGACAGTTGAAGAAAATAAGGCTCTGGGAAGTGACTTGTTCAGACTCATGCTGTTAGAAAGCAGCAACTTACGGGCCTCCAAATACACGGCCCACTGAGGTCCACTCCTTCCCATCCTCCAAGGGGAGTCAGGTGGGAGTGATATGGAGGCTGGCATGGGGCATGGCCTGGCCATAAAGCATGGGAGGGTGGAACAAGGTGCCAGTAAGTAGGAATTTTAAGACCCATGGTATGAGAACTTTCCAGGAGGGAAGGGAGAAGGCTGGTCTCCCTAGAATGACCAGTAACAAATGGAGTAGGTAGGTGTTCACTGCCACAGCTATCAATGACCCTGGCCAGCTTCCCCATGCTCAGGAGAGATGGACCTCAGACAAGTCCCTGCTCCAGGACAGTCAGCATACTGCAGAAGGCAGGCAGAACCTGTCCTGGCTCCTCAGAGGCTGATGGCCTGGTATCACAGCTGCATGGATGGGTCCTACCTCTGTTCCCACTCCAGATATTTATGCTAAATATCCCAGCCAGATCCCCCCACGCTAAGCACAGATGATGTATGAGCCCCAGAGAGGGAGATGAACCCTGGCCAGTGCTCATGGGCTGACAGTTAACACAGTTGCCAACCACTGGGTAGGAGGTTGCACCCACAGCATGGTGCCTTTAGGATCCCTGTCACTGAGAAACACCTCGTGGTTCTACCTGGTTCCCCCACCCTGCCCCGAGTTCTTGCCTAGGTGCCAGCTCTTGCTGGTGTTGGGAGGACACACATGCTTTGACCAAATCAAAGATACTTCCACTCGGATCTGCTTCGTGAAGGTCATGCTAAGCTTCTGTGAGGTGCATGGCCTCCAGGGTGTAGTTTGCTACCAAAAGGGCTGAGGAGAGCCATGCCCTGTAAGAGCTCAGTACTCCATGTACGAGACAAGAGACAGACACAGACCCCAGCAGATAGGGACACATGTCCTCACACAAATGGCAAAATGGAAGCAACTGGGAACACCGAGGAACTAGGGGCCCAATCCCAAGCCCAGATACTGGGACCCAGGGCTCCAAACTATTTGGGTCAGAGTATGAAATCAGGTGAAGGGTTCTCTCATGGGTGAGATGTACAAAAGGGGACAGTTAGTGTAATGTAAATATTCAGGGTCAGGGCTACAGGTATCTGGCTGCTGTAGCAGTAGAGAAGCACTGGCTGCAGATACCCCAGGACCAGAAGAACCCTGCACGCCAGAGGAGAAGCAGCCATCAGAGCCCTGCTGCCCACTGAGCCAGGGAACAGGAGGAAAAGGGTGGGGCTTCTCTGTGACAGCCTCATCTTCCAAAACTGACCCCAACACAAGGTGGTGACAGAGCCAGGATGGCTGAGGCAACTTCTCCAATGCTGGGCATACCTTCGTGGGGACCTGAGGACAGGAGAGGGAAGAGGGGACCACTATGTTAGGGGTGACCAGAAGACGACTCAAACACACCAGATGCCACCATGTCATGGAGAGAAGCTGGGGGTTGGAGGTCAGGAAGGGTCAGGCTCTCACAGCCTTGGAGGAAAACTTTTTTCTCCTATGTGTACTAAAAGGGTGGTTGCTCTGAACCCTCACTATCTGCCTAGGCTGTGAGGAGAGGCAACAGAAGGCATGGGAACAAAGTGCAGTGTGGGGCCTATTGGGGGTCCTCCAGGGAGTATGTCTGAGCAGTTTGGGAATAGTCACAGGGAGCATCTCCAGGGCCCCTCAGAAATGCTGGGGCACCTGGGCAGGGTAGAACTGGAGTTGGGGACAGAAGGCAGGAGGCACACAGCAGTCTGAGGTGACTAAAGGGGTGGGGGCCAAGGCGTGCTGGTGCTGGTTAGAGGCCAGCCCTGTCTGGCTCATGTGGCCCAAGCTTCATGTCAGTTACCAGTAGGACAAGACGGGAAGTGCACAGCTTCACAACAAATCAGCCCCGAGACACCCCCCACACAAAACTCTCTAGAAAGGGTTACATGAAGATGGCCTCAAGTATGGTGTGATCTTTATTCCATGACAATCTTCAACTCAACACAAATTTCATCTTTACATAGGATGGTAATTGTACAAAGGAAATAAAATGTTTTTGTAAAATCTGATTAAAACACTGATTTTTCCCATCCCGACACCCCGCTCCCCCAGGCCCCACTCCAGCAAAGGAGACAGGATGGAGGGCAGAGCCAGAGCAGAGGGGACAGCGCCCTCGCCTGCACTGACTGGCTCCCACCCACCCCTACCCACAGCTCCTCAGGACCCACAACCAGCTGTGTATCCAATGCCTGGCACGTCCCGCTGCCCACACACACAAACAGGAGGGTGCCAATATGAAGTGGGTACTCTCCTCTCTGGCTCTGTTTCTGGGGCACCCAGCACAGGTGATAGTTTTAAGTCTAAAGAGCTTTTGAGCTCAATGGGTCCTGAGTGTTCTCTGCCAGTGAGAGCCCCACAGGCAAGAAGGCCCTGATCCCTGGGGAAAGCCTATGGCTATAGCTCACATTGGAGGAGCGGAAGTGGGGGCAGAACGTAGGCCCAACCCTGTGGGAATACAAGCTGCCATTTGGTCCAAGACAGCAGATCTTCCCAGAAAGACAATGACAGCAGCTTCCCAACCATCCTGTGGGAATCTCTGGGCATTAACGCTCCCCCACCTGCTCCCAGCTAGGCCAAGTTGCACTGGGAACACATCAGGTGTGGGCCAAAGGGCAGCTCAAAATAGTCTACTTGGCAAATGGAGCTTGACTGGAAGCTGGATGCCCAGACATGAGGAGCAGCCTTGGGACTCCTGAGCATTGCTGTGGGGTTCTGGGAGGCTCTGGTAAGGAAAGACCCTACTGTCAGGGCAAATCCAGGACAGTTGAGCCCAAAGACCCAAGGAGCAGGGGAGAGCTGCCAGGGCCTCCCCAGACAGACAGGGAGGCAGTACCAAAGGGTCTGTTAAAGTGAGCTCCCAGCTCCAGGAGAAGGGAGGCTCTAAGATGCCAGAAGTGGGCAGGCCTTTAGCAAGTACACACACACTCTACAGTTTAAAAAAGGAGGGGAAAAAAAAGGTCCCTAAATACAGATGTAGTTCCCTAGGGGACTTTATGTCAGGCAGTTTTCTGCTGAGATGCTGGATTTGTGACCAAAAAAGGGCTGATATTTATTTTTAGAGCAAAAGCCTATTCAGTGCCTCTGGAGAGCTTACATGATGTGGTCAACCTCGCCTCCCCTAGAAGGATGTCCACAGTGGTAATGCACCTCAGATGTGTGCTGAGTGGCCTTGAGGGCCTCTCATCATGGCCTGCCTGGCAGCTCCTGCATACTACAGCCTGCTTCACAGAGCAGACGGTTTCCATCACCTGGGAGCTCTGGGCAGCTGCCTAGGAGGTACTTCCCCTGTGTGACTTAAGAAGAGGACAAAGAAACTGGGAAAATGCCTGCCAGATAACGTAAGTTTTTGGACATGCACAGGAACAATGGAGAGGAAGGACTTCAGGAGGCTGTGGCTCAAGCCTCACAGGGCACCAGATAGAAGGTGTGTTGTGGGGTAGCCCCACCAAGCCTTCGAGGCCCAGTGGGCTCACTGCTAAAGCCTGCACTCATCATCTGGAACAGCTCTGGAAGCCAGAGTGTTCTTCCCCACAATGAATGAGAGCTCTCCGGGGCTAATGACATTGAGAGGTCCAGGAGAGAAGCAGTTAGGGTCCAGAGTCCCAGAAAAAGGGGATGAAGAGAGAAAACACACTTGGCCTTGGGACTGGGCTTTGCACATGAACAGCACCACATGTACGTTATTTGTGGGGGATTGTCATCACCCTCCAGGAGATGCCACCCTCCGGGAGAACCCCAGGTGACCAGGGAGGCTGGGCAGGATAGCCAGGCAGTCTTTACACAGGAAGGCCTGGGCGGCTGGCCAGGCAGGCAGCCTTCCCGAAGGCGGGACTAGGTGTGTGCTGCTGGACATGACTAATCCACCCCGGGGGATAGGCCCAGGCCTCTGAGGAATTCCATAACTTGATGGAGTCCTGTCCCTTTCACGGAAGAAAATGGACTTAAGCTATAGCTTGCTGGGAAGGAATCTGGAACTGAAGACCGTTTTATTAAGAGTCCGTGTCCAATGATTAGGCAGGACCTACATAGAGGGAGAGAGAAACCAGTGTGAGAGAAATGGTGTGGAATGTACCGTTCAAGTCACAAGAACAGAAGAACTGCAGACCAAGCCAGCCTCCTATGTACTGGTGACTGGCAGGGTATGAGAGCAGCACTGGAGACTAAGAGCCCCACCCCCTGCCTGGCCAGGCCACGGATCCAGCATGGGTGGACATCTCCAAAACTACCCCGAGACTGTTTATGCTGCTAGACAGAACTCTCACTAATGAGATCCATGTGTGTCCCGCCTGAGCACATGCTGGCGTTTCCTTCACTGCTCCTGAAGTTGCTTCTTTTGAATTTGAGAGATGTTTTGCCCTGTCCCACCAGCCAGCCACCACTACCTCTGAGCTTATCTCCCCTGGGGGTTGCATGTTGTTTCATCTCAGGAGGTCTCACGATCTCTGAGGAAGGAGGCACATGGAGTAAAAGACCTCCAGCTAAGGGAAGGAAAGAGAAAACAGCCTCATCTCTGCATTCCTCTAGGTCCCCAAAACCAAAAGCACAAGCTGTAAAGGGAGGAACCAATGACATACACTGTTGAGAAGGGGTGGGGGGCAGAAACAGGGCAAGGAAGAATAGTTCTTGTTCTTTCTTTTCTTTTCCAGGGCATCCAACATACCTCCCTGGACTAGGGAGGGGCACTGGGCACATTCCCACCCACACAGCAGAGTTGGAGTCATAGATGCAACTGACACACTATCCTTGGCCCCCAGAGTGCGTGCATGGGAAAAACCCGCCCACTCTCACTCCAGGCCACATTCCATAAGGCTCACCCTTGCCCATCTGTGAAGCCCCAGAATCCCTCTGGCTGCAACTCCTACAAGGGTGTGTGTGGGATGTCACCTGGCTGTGCAGACAAACTAGCTACAGCTCTATCTGCCAGGCGTCTTCCTACCACTAATATGACCCCCTCCAGGGCTTAACCTCTTCCCCCACAATGCAAATACTACACTCTTGGAGCTGGCTTGAAGACATGCCTGGGAATGAGTTCTTCAAAGATCCCGGGGGTTAGGAAGCCGAGGCTCGCTATGTGGTAAGAACACCCCATGACCTCTGTCTACACTTCCTAGCTCTAATTTTTCCAAAACATTGAGCATTCCTTTTTCCCCTGGAGCTAACACCCACTGGCTCCAATCCTGGGAAAAGGAAACCAGGAGACTAAAATAGCTGGGCTGTGCTCTTGCTTCAACTGGAAGACCAGGCCAAAGTCAGGCAAGGTTGCCCCAGATCTCCCTGGCCCCAACCCGACCTGTGGAGTTGGGTATAGGGAGCGCTCTTCAAAAGGACTCAAGCTGTGGGGTGCTCCTGCTCACAAAGACCTGTGGATAGCATTTAGGAAAAAGAGCCAGACATCAGCGACATGATGAATAAAAGATGGAGGGAAGAGTCCTGATACATACCCTGCCCAACATCTGGGCAGACCCAACCCCAACACCGGTGACAACAAAACCACAGCTCCGCCTCTAGTCCACCTGGGAGAGGAGTGGGAAGGGCATACCTCCCTCCATCAGCTTACCCAGCTCAGGTCTACAGATGCCCTGGGGTGGGGGTGGGGGGAGTGACATTTGTGCCCCATCTCTGCCTGCCCCAATAATGAACTATCAGGCAGTTCTGGGTTTTAGCCACCAGCCTTGTGGCTCAATGGAAAGCCACAACCCTAGTAGTAATAGTTGGGTTCAGAGGAAGTGGTGGGGCTGGCCTTTGGAACTGCATGCTGCTGGGGAGGGAGACAAGGGAATACATGGGGGCCTAGGACCAAGATGAGAAAGTAGCCTCCCCCACCCTCCTCCCATCTATCTCATTTGTCTGTGCATCACCTTCCCGAACTATAGCCTAGCCCCAGAGGACCATCCCCACACCCAGATCAGTCTATAGAATTTGTGATTATGGACAGCTGCCAGAAAGGGGGTTTGTGTACCCCTTCACCCCCACCCCAATCTAGTGCCTCTGTTTGGTTTCTTTTGGTGATTCATGTCTCAGGGCCGTGTCAGCAGAACTGACCCTTAGTACAAGTGACAAAAATAGGCCCTTTCAGGAATTTCGGCTCCAATCCAAATGGAAACACAAGAACAAGGAGGGCAAAACAAGTCCCAAAAGACCAAAGAAAAATACCATCAATGCCCCCCCCCCAAGGCAGAGATGCCTGTAACTAACCATAGATACTAGGGCTGCGTGGTTTCCTGGACCCAGCAGAGCAGCTGCCCATAACCCCTACTAGGAAGACCGCGTGGGACTGGTGCTGGGTTATGGATTTCCACTTGGGATCTGCTGTACAAAACCCATGAATCAGGCCCTTCCTGAGAACAGACACGCCAAGCTGTCCCAGACAGAGTTCATCCACTGCACACAGAAGGCAAAGGAAAAGCTCCTGTTTGATGGGCAGCTCTGCAGGCTAGGATGGTGAAGACAAAAGAGGATAGGCAAAACCAAGATGGGAAGGAAGTCTGGGAAGTGGGGGAGCCAGAGCTGAGGCAGCTGAGAGCCGGCCACAGCTATACTCACAGAGCCTGGCGGCTGCAAGCAAACTCCAAGACTATAAATCTCATCCGCCTTCCCGCCAGAACAGCTGTTCCCAGGACTCTCAGATTACTTGTTGCACAACCTTCCCACTTTCTTTGGGGTTAGGAGTGAAAAAATAAAAAAATCTCAGCAGCAGAGAGTTGCTGGAAGTGCTGTCCAACCCCACAGTAGATGGCAGCAGGAGAGGTGCAGGGCACTCAGGAAGCAAGGAGTCTTCCTACCTAAAGCAGAGGGGCCCAGAAGGAGAACATGGGGGCCAAGAACAAAGGCCACAACCACAGACCCTTAAGGTGCCTTGTCAGGGCCAAAGCAGTTCCCTCAGGGCCGAGCCATGTTGTTTTAGTGATCAAGTCCCCTGTCAATTTCAGCTTTTGGAGTTTTCTTTGGTTCACTTGGATACTTAGATGAAAAGCTTTCAAAACTCCTGGTAAAAAGCAATCTGGTAGAAAATGCAGAAGGTACAAAAATCCTGAGGAAAGACAAACCCGAGACTTTGCTGCTACTGCAAGTGAAATGTCAGTGGTTACTGGGAATGCTAATTGAACCCCAAAATATGGCCATTCACCCTGCTGAGGTCAAGAATCTTTCTTGTACAGTCATGGGGTGCAACGACCCCTGCTGGCTGATGCATAAAATACAATGGGGGATGGGTTAGAGAATAAAGGAAAGGGCAAAGGACGGTGAACTGGCTGGTACATATATATTCTGCACATGATCATGCTAGAGATACAGAACATGGCATAAGAAGGTTCATCTCATCTGGGCCCATCAAAAATG
This sequence comes from Perodicticus potto, assembly GCA_963574655.1. Classification (NCBI taxonomy): domain Eukaryota; kingdom Metazoa; phylum Chordata; class Mammalia; order Primates; family Lorisidae; genus Perodicticus; species Perodicticus potto. The sequence continues at coordinate 16,936 of CAUYRH010099732.1, read as the reverse complement.
AGGTAGTTTAGAGCATCTGGAATTCTAGAGGATCTCTCAGCTCACCTCCAAGTGAGACCCCTCACTCATTGGGAAGCAGAGGGCACTAGGCTACTTGAGGCCCAGAGACACCTCTGCCCTCATCCAACCTATGCAAATGTACCTCAGAGCAATGTGGCTCTTCACAGCTGCTATGAGGAATTAACCTTCCTTGGCACAAAGTGTTATTTACATGCACTGATTATGTGGTATTTGGCACTTATTTCCAATTAGAATAAAATTCCAGAGGTGGAACAGGTTCGTGGAAGAAAGTGTGCCAAGAGCATTTCACTGCCCATACTTTCCCCTGTGGGTCTGCATTCCCCAGTCTACTTGGTGGAGCGTGCCTGGGACTCTAGGACTGGTTCTCAGTGGTCTATAGCCCACCTACTCAGCTGATGGAGCTATACCTGCACAGAGGCAACCTCACTTGTGCTATACTGTCAGCTCCACCTCACAGAATGCACTGGCCACCAGACCGCCTCAGTATCAATGGCTTCTTCCCATCCTGTCCTCCAGGCCGGTCTGAGTATCTGCTCCCCTGAGAATAATGAGGAAAAGTACACACCTGGAAGAAAGCAGCCCCTCCCCTTTATAGCCCCAGCTCACAATACCTCCTACTCTGAGCTACAATGCTGCACATGAGAAGGTGAGCTCTGACTGAGTGCTGGGGACAGATGTGCAGAGCCATAGAGAGAATGGGATACTGTTAGAGGTGTGAAGACACTAGTATCCAACCAAGTGTGAGCTGAGTTAGAACAAAGTTAGGAGCAGCAAGAGTGGAAATCACGTTCTATGACAGAGCAGGGAAGAGTCCAGAGACCTGGTGACAAGGGGCCGAGAGCAGACTGGCTATGCCCTCTGCCAGTTGCAAGTGGATCCACACCTGCCAGAGCCCAGGAAGTACCTCCTCTAAAACAGCCAAGCTATGATGCAGGAAAAATGGGGAAGGCAGTGTCTCTTCTGGGGCAGAAGACTGGGTGGGGTCACACCAAGGTCAATGGCACCATCTGGGACCCCACACCAGTAGCTCTCATGGGCCCAGTCCCCACCCCTCACCCAGGGTTCTGCCATGTCCCTTTGTCCCTTGGCCCAAAGTGTCCCCTAGCCCAAGCCTTAGCAGGGGCAGCATAAGGGACACATGGAGAGAATGGACACAGGGCAACCTAGAATCCCTGGGAAAAAAGTTAATACAGCAGACAGACAGGTAGAAGGGACCAGCAAGTTCTCATGACCACCCCCTCTAGGCTCTTTAGCAACCAGGACACAGGGCTGAGCTGGTGCCAGGAACAGATGCATGGAGTTTGACTAGATGCATAAGACACAAATCACCTAACCTGTTTCGGAGTCTTCACTGTCAGAGGAGCTGGACTCACTGGAGCTTTCCGACTCTGAGGACGAGAAGCCCTTCATCTTAGAGGAGCCAGCGATCACATCAACTTTCTCAGCTGCAATCCAAGCAACAGGAACTGCGTTAGGCAGGGCCCTAATCCAGGAGAATGCCGCAACCATGTACACACACCACCCACTGGGGGCTGTTTCTAGCAATCAGCTGCTGTTGTCTTAGATCTGCATGGCCCTCTGCTTCCCACTGGTAGCCTGCTGCACACTAACCAAAGACTCGGCTTTGGTGGAAATTCAAAGTCCCTCTAATCCCTCAGAATATCCTTTAGAGCAGTGATTCTCAACCTTCCTAATGCCCCGGCCCTTTAATACAGTTCCTGTGGGTCACAACCCACAGGTTGAGAACCGCTGCTGTAGAGGGTTTACCATGGATTCAAAGGACCAGGCAAGGTGTTATTTTCTAACAAAGGTAGTGTTAGGCTTGGGCTTAGGTTCTCTCAATTACTTTTCTGGTAGGGAGTGAAGAAGGAACCAAAGGGAACATGACACCCAGACACAAAGTAGGACAAGGACAGAGCCCTGGGAGCCTCCCTGAATGGCTGTCCAGTGCCCAAATGTTACCATATAGTATACCTCAGGGAGAGGCCCAAGGACCCCAGTAGCCAGTCTGAGCTGAGGTCAAAGGCTGTGTACAATGTCCTGACACATCCTAAGTCCTACAGTTCCACGGGGTAAGCTGTGTGCCAGGATGCAGCACATACAATGTGAAAGGGATGCTTGGAAAAGTATACCCCAAAAGGGTATCACACCAAGCTATCCTTGCTAGAGAAGGACAGAGGCTGGCTCAGTGCTAATCTAGTGCATCAGCACTCAGGCCCTTAAGGCACTGCAGGCATGTCTTTTCTCCTGGCCACATGCCACAGACCCAGCTCCAGAAAGGCAGAAGGTGGTTTTTAGGGGAGACTCAGCAGGAAGCAGCCTTAAGGCAAGGCTTAGGACACTGAGATTTAGGCAGGCACAGACAGCCACCAGCCAGAGGGATTTGGAAAAGCACTTGATAGCCCAGGGCTTAGTGTGACCTCCTGGAGGTTTCCATATCAAGGACACAGATTTTGTAATTTTGAAAAAAAGCCTGCAGAGGGAAATGGCTGAATCAGGAAGGGGAAGTTAACTGAGAATGTCCATGAGAAGGAAGGACCCCCATGCCCAGAGGGCCCAAGTGCACCTTGAGGTTTCCTTTTCTTTCGCAAACAGGAGGTGACATAGCGCTCTAATTCGCGTAGCGTGGACGGTTTCAGGGTCTCAAAGTCAATCTCAATCTCGTCGGGGTTTGAGTTCTTGAGTGAAGGCTCCCGTGACTGGATGATGTGCACTACACGGCCCAGCTTCTCGCCAGGCAGCTTGTTGATGTCTAGGCTGAGCTGCCGCTTCTCCTCATATGACATGGGCTTGCATTTGTCCTCCTCTTCCGACTCGTATGCAGGAGGAGGCTTGTTTTTCATGGGTGCTGGCTCCTTCTTGCTATGAAGGGGTGATGAAGACACTGTCAAGAGTGGGTCCCCTGAGGAAGCTGGGCACTCACTCTATGTGTTGGGGGGCTCCCCACATCCCACTTGCTGGCCTTCACAGGATAATAGGATGTGGACAACTTAACCCCTGGAACCACCCAGTGGAGTGTGAAAGCAAACTATGACCCAGGGGCTGCTGAAGATAGGGCTCTGCTGTGGTCCTGAGCCTCCATCTGTACCACGCTATCCTCCCTCACCAAACATGGACAGCGACAAAGAACTACCCCACAGAAAAGGGCAGAAAGCACACAGCTAAGTCTTGCATGTGAGCACTGCCAGCATCCCCGGGTGAGCCAATGCTGCAGAAATTTAGTCCCTATATCCACCGTGGGTGGACCAGGCCAGAGGACCCACAAGGCCTCAGGCAGCCCCTGTAAGATGGGTCCCCACCCAGAGCAGACTCAGGGAACACAGACCTTGTGTTGCTGTTGCTACTGTTATTTTTCTTTGTCTTTTTGGGAGGAAGTTCCTTGGCTTTGCTTTTCTTATTCTCCTCCACTTCCTCTTTCTTTTTGTGCTTTTCCTTTTTCTTTTCCTTCTTGTCTTTCTCCTTTTTCTTTGGTTTGTTCTGCTGGGGCTGCGAGAGGGCTGCAAGCTGCTCATGCACGGCTTTGAGCTGTGGACCAGACAGGCAAGACACACACCTGGGGTTGGGACCTCCTTCCATCCCATCACCTGAAACCTAGGCATCTGCTCTCAACCACATGGTACAGTGTGAAACTCTGGGCATCACAGTCCAGGAAGAAGCAGGCTGGCTGGCCCTTGGCTCTGTAACCAGATTCCTAAAGTGTCTGTGCCCACCTATTCCTTGAACTCCAAGGATTGCCAGTGTGCCCCTTACCAGAACAGCTGCTCACACATCTAAGTCCCATGGCCATTGTGGCCTAAGAGGCTGGGCAAAACATATAGACACAATGGGCAGTAAGAGCTTTATGACTGGCTTTGTGGAGAGAGAAGCAATCAGGCAAGCAGGTCTAGGAGAGATGTACATCCTGGCTCTACTTCTTTCTAGATGATGGGAGGATCCAGAAGATTCCCCTCTACTCCATAAATAGCCATGTACCCCCAACCTTCACACACACAGGGCACATATGTGTATAATCAACATGCACTTGACCTAGCAGAGGGGAAAAGGTCAAAAGGGGATCAGAGGAAATTCTGCACCCATGGAACCTCAGAGCCAAGAGCATCCTTGAAATCCTTTGAGGAAATTGTCCTGGTCCATGGACTCTAAGGGGCAGCAATAGAGTCACCAATGCCCTCACCTGCTCCTGGAGCTCAGCCAGCCGCTGAGCTCGCTCCTCCTCGGAGTCATCAGTGGAACTGTCACTGTCCGAGGAGCTATCACTGCTGCTGTCGCTGGATGAAGGCGGGGCCACAACCTTGGTAGGAGGGGGCACTGCTGGGGAGGAAACAGCCACCACTGGCTCCTCAGGCTCATCTGGCATCTTGGCAAAGCGCATTTCAAACACATCCTGGGGAGGAAAGCCATACCCATGAGGGCTGCTGGGTGCCCAAGCTGTGGCCCAGCATCACCTCGGCTTCACAGCTACTGGGGGTAGGTAACTCAAGAAAAAGCAATCAGAGGGTAAAGAGGGCTTCAAGGATGGTGACCTTCTCTCTGCCATTAACACGGAGTCAAGAGGCTGGCTGAGGCCCTCTAACAACTCTTTCAAAACTCTTCTCTCAAATCTCACTTTGAGGAGTAAGGTGGTCCTGATGTGGCTGGACATTCACCCTTTGGGGAACATAGCCCAGGTAAGGACATGTAACCCAGGCCACAGAAGGCAGGCAGTCCACTGAAGACAGCATGCTAGGGATGCTCAACAGATGGTAGGCTAAGGGCACTCCCCAGAAACAGTCCCTTTAAGGTTCCTGCTAGGTCATGAGTCTCAGACAAGAGGCTCTGCCTGCCTTTTGATTCATACTTCAGCAGGGAGTGGGCACGGTTTCCCATTTTAGAGTACCTTCCAAGCAGAGGGAATAGCATGTGCAAAGGCCCCAAGGAAGGAGTGTGCCTGGCCAGGCTCCACTGCAGTGGGCTTGTGCTTGAGCATGCCTCCCCACTCCTCATATGACCAAAGGAGGACCTAACTAAGCAGTTCCAAGCCACTAGCTGAAGTGTCTCAAGGGAATGAAAGGCAAGATGAGAAAGATACAGGGCAGCAGGTGTAGGGATGCTAAGTTCAGGCTAAGAGAGAGAGCCACCCTATGAGGGCAAACACTCTAAGGACAGGCCAGGAGACCGAGACCTTTTAACTCTAAGACCCAGGAATTAGATTGTACCATGTGGGGTCATTGAGCTCAGTGATAGCATCTCTGTCTGGATATCCAGAGTGTGGCTATGCACTGCCCACAAGTTGGCAAGTCCTGTCCTACCCTGGGGGCTCTGTGATCAAGCCAGTGGTGACTCAGAAGACGGAGCTGGCTTCTCAGCAGAATCCAATGAGGCATCTGGCACAATGAAAAGAGCCCCCCCCAAGTGTGTGTTGATGCTTCAGAGAACATCACATGGGGCTGAGCACCAACCCAGGGTCCACATAATGGAACCAGCCCTAGAATCACTTATTTTTTTCCTTCATTTTATTTTTTTTTGAGACAGAGTCTCAAGTTGTCACCCTGGGTAGAGTGCTGTGGCGTCACGCTCACAACAACCTCCAACTCTTGGGCTTAAGCGATTCTCTTGCCTCAGTTTCCCAAATAGCTGTGACTATAGGCACCCACCACAATGCCTGGCTATTTTTTGTTGTTGTTGTTATTGTTGTCTGGCAGGCCTGGGCTGGATTTGAACCTGCCAGCTCTAGTGCATGCAGCTGGCACCCTAGCCGCTGAGCTATACTTTTTTTTTTGTGAGACAGTGTTTCACTATGTCACCCTCAGTAGAGTGCCGTGGCATCACAGCTCACAGGAAACTCAAACTTTTGGGCTTAAGTAATTCTCTTGCCTCAGCCCTCCAAGTAGCTGGGACTATAAGCGCCTGCCACAACGCCTGGCTATTTTTTTGTTATTGTTGTCATTGTTTTAGCAGGCCCTGGTCAGGTTCAAACCCACCAGCCCCTGTGTATGTGGTCAACACTCTAACCATTGAGCAAGAGTGCAGAGCCCTAGAATCAGTTCTTGATGGCTTAGGAGATAGGCCCTGAGGTCTCCTATCCCAGCAGCAGGAGTCCCAAGCAGCTGTGGTGCTATTCCCCTCCCCTCCAGGCCACCCAACATGTAGTGCCTTCTCTCAGCACGGTACCCACCTGCATTCCATTAAAGTAGTTTTGCTGACTTGAGCAGGTCTGAGGCAAGGAAGATACACAGAAGGGATGACTAGAGACTATCACAAACCTACCTGCTGGGGAGAGGGCCCAGGCAGGGGCTTCATGCCAGAGAAGAGGCCCCCCCAGTGTGGCAGCAAGTAGGGCCCTAGCTCCACAGCATCTGGCTATATGCCAAGACAGCAGTGGCCCCCACCTTCCAGGGCCCTGGATGTAGATAGGCTCAGGTCCCCTTCCAACTCACAAGCAGGAAGAGGCTTATTTTTCATGACTCCAAGAGGTAGTAGGTTAGAGAAGTCAATGTGCCACAAGAGTGTCAGGAAATCACATCATGAAGGGAGGTGACCTCCTCAGGAACTGGAAAAGTGCTTCAGGCTACTTACCTGTGAGCTTGATCCACCCCAGCCAGCTTGCACATAGCACTGCTCTTGCTATGCAAACATCCCCACTCCCCACCTCTGGACTGTGGCTGTTGTGGAAATGGGAGTTTGGGAGCAAGTGACACTTCCTCCAAAGCCTCCTATTCCCTGGGTACCTGTGGTCCTGGTCCTCCCAAGACCCCCCAAACAAATAATAAGTATAAAAGAAGTTAGTAGGTAGACATGTGAAATAGGCATCAGGCAGGGCTGGGGTTGTCAGCTTTCCAGTGGTGTCTGACCGTATGACCCTGTCACCTTCCTGGAAGGTGGGGTGGAAAGGGTCTACAGATATGAGAATCCTGTATGGCCATTCCAGAAAGAGTTCCAAAGTTGCTGTGAAGGGTGGACCTGGTCCTGGCACTGGCACATAGCTTCCCAAGGGGAGTACTTCTAAGAGGGAAAATCTTGGGAAACCTGTATGCCACCAGACCCAGGGCTGCTGCAGGAAAATCAGTAGGTGACTCCAATAGTCACAGATCCACCCCAAGCAGTTTTGTGGTAAACAGAACAATGAGCTCCCTGTCCTCAAGAAGCTCAAGACTAGTGGGAAACAGAACAGCAAGTACAGATGAGGTATACCAATTAAGTTCATGAACTTGCCACCATGTGTTTACATTGACAGCACTGCACAAACAACTTGGTACAGTTTCATAATCTTGGTATATCAGTGTCTTACAATTGTGTTTATGTCAATGCATGGTGGTGTCTTGCTGAGTAGTGTTCATTACTGTTGTGTTTGTGTTGTGTTGTGTTTTTGTGTGTTGTTGGGAGAATATTGGAGCTTGAATTAGAGCAATTGACAAATATTCATAAATTTCTTGTTAAACTTGGCAACAGTGTAAGTGAAATCCAGGACATTTAAGTCCAAGTTTACGGGGATAATGTGATGAAGAAAATAGCAATGTACAAATGGATTAAATGTTCTTCAGAGAGGACAGAAAGTGTCACTGATGAAGAGAGGTTAGGGCAGCCAGTAACAAGCAGAACTGACAAAAATATTACAAAAACTCATCAAATTGTGTGTCAAAATTGTTGGCTTACTATGAGAAGCTCAGCAGACCAAGTATTAATCACAGAAAATCTTCACTGTAAATCCTGGCCAAAATTCATGGTCCTTCCATCACAAGAATGCACTACCTCATCCAGCACTGTGAGGGAGTTTTTAGCCAGTAAACAAATAACCGTATTAGAACACCCTCCCTAAGAGCCCTGATGCCTTTTTTCATTACCCAAAGATAAAGGAAGTATCAAAAGGAAGACATTTTGTGCGGCGCCTGTGGCTCAGTGAGTAGGGCACCGGCCTCATATGCTGAGGGTGGCAGGTTCAAACCCAGCCCCAGCCAAACTGCTACAGAAAAATAGTCGGGCGTTTGTTGGGCACCTGTGGTCTCAGCTACATGGAAGGCTGAGGCAAGAGAATCGCCTAAGCCCAAGAGCTGGACGTTGCTGTGAACTGTGATGGGACAGCATTCTACTGAGGGCGACAAAGTGAGACTCTTGTCTCTTGAAAAAAAAAAAAAAAAAAGGAAGACATTTTGATAACATTCAGGACGTCAAAGGTAATCAGATAACAGTTTTGATGGCCATTCCAGGAAGAGTTCCAAAGTTGCTGTGAAGGGTGGACCTGGTCTTGGCATTGGCACATAGCTTCCCAAGGGGAGTACTTCAAAGGTGATGCTAGTGGTGTTTAGCAACGAGGTATGCAGCACTTTTTCTAGGATGACTTTCTGATTTAATTGTCAGACCTCACAAACAGTTGTAAACTATTCTAAGTGCTAAGGTAGAAACAGCAAGAAGTCAAGATGAACCAGGTAACTGAGAAGGGTGTGTGAGACCTCAGCATGAAAGGTGGATACCAGGCCAAGTACCAGAAGATACCACTTCAGAGCTCCAGAGAGGATGGCAAAAACAAAAATGCAAAAAGTGGGTGGCACCTGTGGCTCAGTGGGTAGGGCCCTGGCCCCATATACTGAGGGTGGGTTCAAACCTGGCCCTGACCAAACTGCAAGAAAAAATAGCCGGGCATTGTGGTGGGCACCTGTAGTCCCAGCTACTCGGGCAAGAGAATCACCTAAGCCCAGGAGTTGGAGGTTGCTGTTAGCTGTGACGCCACAGCACTCTACCGAGGGCGAAAGAGTAAGATTCTATCTCTTGAAAAAGCTACTCCTATCTTCTCAAGAAAGGACAGAGGGGCAAGAACATAGGCAGGGGGTTACTATGGGACCAGCAAGAGGACAGTGAAACCCAAGAAGATGCACTGAGGCAGGAGTCTCCTCAGGGAGGACAATGCTGGTAAGGAACAGTAGACCCCAATAGCCAGCACCCATCAGGGAAAAGGGGGCTCAGCCATCTGCTGCTGGGTCGACAGTGTCTCACACTGGGATAGGCAAAGCAGGGTAGTGGCAGAAGTACCCTCTTCTCCCCTGCCTGCCCTGGACCCTCCTTAAGGGCAAATGCCAGTCCACTCCAGCCTGGTATCCAGAATCAACATCTAGGAAGAAGCCCTTCTGCTAAAGAGGTTGTTATATAGCAGATATTACTTGTTACAGGTAAACTATGCTCGTGTAGACTCACTCTATTCCCAGGAGAAAAATACAAAAAGAAAGTTTTTAAAAAACCCAAAAACTTTTATTGGAAAAGCAAATTTGTAAAAAGGGGGTGGCTCCACGATATCGATGGAGGACAGGAAGACAGACACAAAAGTTACAGAGTTACAAAACATTACAGGATGTTTTCTATTGTTTTTCCCTTTCTTTTTTAAATAAAGTAGTTCGAAATAGCAATTTTTGGTGCTGGTGTATAACTTGCTTTGGTTTAGCTGTTTCCATGAGGGCAAATAAAGGACATGGTTATCGGTGTGGGCAAAAGCTACCCCTATCTTCTCAAGAAAGTGGGAAGGATGGAGGAGCCTAAGGCATAAATCTGAAGGCACCACTGCCACCGTGTGGTCCTGTATAAAAATTGCATTAAAATTAAAAGCCTCAACTCCTTAAGGGTGGGAAATACAAACATAAATGGAGAAGAGGTAGTCCTCTTTTGTTTTGTTTGTTTCTCAGGCCCAGGTGAGAACCTGATGCCCCTGGTGGTGGGGGTGGGAGGAGTGCTAACCACTGAAATATAGTGGTCAGCTAGGCAGTTGTCTTTGTGAAGAAAGCACACAAACAATACTAATTAGGAGAACAACCCCCCCACCTGGGACATTCAATGTAAAGGGCCTGTGAACCTCACCCATTAGGGAACTGTAGTTGTGGGGAAATAGCCACTCTGCAGCTACAAGGCAAACAAAGGGTTTCAAGGCTCTGGTGAAGTGAAGAAACGTCCACAGTCAAGAATGTCCCCTGCTGACTTGAGACAGGTCTGTTTTGTAGAAGAGACTGGCCTCATGCACAGCACATACACGCTTCCAGCCAAATGACCAAGTGTGGAGGGTGAAGAGAGGATTTTTTTTTTTTGAGACTGAGCCTCAAGCTGGAGAGAGTGCCGTGGCATCACAGCTCACAGCAACCCCCAATTCCTGGGCTCAAGCGAGTCTCCTGCCTCCATCTCCCAAGTAGTTGGGACTACAGGCGCCCGCCACAACGCCCAGCCATTTTTTTTTGGTTGCAGCCGTCATTGTTGTTTGAAGGGCCCAGTCTGGATTCAAACCTGCCAGCTCAGGTGTACGTGGCTTGCGCCTTAGCCCGTTGAGCCACAGGCGCCGAACCGGGGAGAGGATTTTTGGTGGGACATACCAAAGCAACACCAGCCACCCTGTTTTAATCATAATTAAATAACCCTAAAACATATATGTTAACCTGAGTTGAGTGCACTTTTCCAAAGCAATAAGGAATCATCCTTAGAAATGTTGAAAGAAATAAAATCTGCCAAGGATCATAGAAGTGTGGTCTCACCCTCCCCAGAGCCTCACCTGGAGCTTTCGGGCCATGGCCACCACCTCATGGTCAGGAGGGTTGTACTTATAGCAGTTGGAGAACATCAATCGGACATCAGCACCAAATTCCTGAGCATCACGGTACTCACGGGCCTCCAGTTTGGACTGGAAAAACAAGATAGGTCCCCATTAGGCATGACTGTCTATGTTCCAACAGGGAGGTAAGTCTTCACAGTGGCTCTCAGTTTGATCGAGATCCTAGTGAGGGGACAAGCCATACCCCAGTTTTCAGCATCAGGCAGGCAAGGAGACACTCAACAGCAAGTCTCAGGGCTGGGAAATTCCCTTTCCATACCCCAAGCTCATCCACCAAGATCACTGTGACTGCCTAAAGGGCAGGGGGATACAAGACTCCACAGAGGAGACAGAGCTTAAGCAGGACCCAAAGAAGCGAAAATAGGAGGGCTGGGTCCACCTCTAATTTGGTATATGCTCATCTTGGTAACAGTACAGGACACTGTTCAAAGGAACACAGCCCTATCCCCAACTCTGACTTATTCTACTCCTAGGAGAAAAATGCAACAAGTCTTAAAATCAAAAAGGCCTCAAGACAGTGAAAATACCAGCATCTACAGTGTGCCTCCCACACAGGAGATAGCAAGGTCTTCTCTATCACGTAGAACATGGAAAAGTCGCAAAGCCCAAAATTTTCACGGAGCATCTCATTTCCTCTGTGCCAGGAACCCAGGGCACTGGGCCCCTAAGGTCAGAAGGCTACACTTGCTTTTCCACCAGCAGGGATGGGGAACCTGCAACATCAATGCAAAATGTGGCCTTCTCGGTTTTTTGTAGCCTTTTGACCAAATCCAAATTTTACAAAACAAATTCTTTTATTAAAAGGGATGCAACAGAGAGAAGTGAAGCTTTTCTTGACTCCTTTGGTGGTTAAAAGAAATAAACTTGAAATCTGAAGGCCAAAGGTTCCCTAGCCTTGAAGAGGGGAAGAAGATAGCACACTGAGCCACCAAATTGACCAAGCACACTGTCCCCACAGGTCCAGCAGGGGGCGCTGAAAGGTCTACACAGCCACACAAGTTAAGTTAACCAGTCCCAAGACTCTCGGCTTAAGGCTCACCTTGATTGTGCTCATGTCCATGGGATGCTTGATGATGTCACAGTAGTCATGCAGGCCGAGTGCCTCTACGTCCACAGGCTTGTAGAATGGCCAGGCGTAGGCGGCATGCTTCTTGGCAAACATCTCCTTGAGGATACCACTGCAGCACTTGAGCTGTTCCGAGACTTTACTGCTCTTCTCTGGTGCTGGATGCTGCTGTGAGTCGGGCACATCCTTCTTTGGGGGTTTCACGGGCCGGGTGCTCTCCCTCCGGGGGCCCAGTTTGGTGGTCTTAGGCTCCGGGGGCAGTGAGGGCGACTCATGAATGGGGTCGATGGTGGTGGGGGTGGTGGTGTCTGCTTTCCTCTTCACCCCCTTCTTTGTCTGCTAGGAGCACATGTGTGACAGGCATGGTTAGAGGAGGCATGATTAGAGGTGGCACAGCTACCCTCCAAGGTCACCCCTGAAGCCAGGCCCTGTCTAGGGACCCCACATTCACAGGACACAGAACTGAAGACCAGGAAATCTTATCCCAACTCCATTCTGCAGCTAGGACACAGGCCTGCCAGTGGCAGAAGAAAGGACACAAGTGAGTGCAGCTGAATCATCTCACTTGGAAGCTACAGAACCTCTAGAAGCCGTTTCCTACCTAACACCAGATACTTCACCGCCTGTGCTCAGAGGGAGGGGATGGAGCACAATTCCGAAACTATTTAGATGGTAACTGCAAACACACATAGTCTAAATTAAAGACAGGGCAAGGACCCACTGGGAGGTGTGACATTCATTATGGATCTTTAGGCCAGCAGAGCAGGTGCTTCTGGGCTGTGATTTAAACAGGGCCTGCATAAAGCCTAGGCAAGGACAGAGCCACTTGTCTCCTGCAAGTCCCACATTCCTTGACGGCAGAGACCTACCAGCATCCAGACGCTCACCTTCACAGGCTGTGGGGTGGCCGCAATGATGGGTGGATGGCTCTGCACAGGCTGGGGGGCTGGAGTGGGTGGGGGCTGTGGCTGGGGGGGCACCGGTGGGGGGGTCTGCAGTGGCTGGGTAGGCACCACTGTCATAACAGGGGTCTGGACGATGAGGTCTGGGGTAACAGCAGGGAAGGGGTGAGGCGTGGCCTGCACAGGTAGAGGATTCTGCTGAGGGGTCTGGGTCTGCGGAGGAGTTGATGCTTGAGTTGTGTTTGGTACCGTGGAGGCGCCAGGTTTTGCTGTCCCTGCCAAAAATAAAAAGGACAGAATCAGAGGCTGTGCTAACATCCACTGGCTGATCCTGCAGTGACAGTAACACACATGGCAAGCACACATTTGCATGGCACATTTCCCTGAAAACCAGAAAGTCCTACATACCTCAGACTTCACTGCCAAACTCATCTACCTGTCCCAAGTGCCCAGAGATCAGCGGCAAACCCTATTCCTGCTTCCTGGGATGTCCTAGTTATAACTCTCACCTTGGGCCCAAAGACTCCATGAAGCAAGGAGGCCTGGGCTGAAATAACAGGAAACTCATGCTGAATTTTTATTTTTTTTTATTTTTTAGAGGCAGGGTCTCACTTTGTTGTCCTTGGCTGAGTGCCATAGTGTCACAGCTCACAGCAACCTCCAGCTCTTGGGCTTAGGCGATTCTCTTGCCACAGCCTCCCGAACAGCTGGGACTACAGGCGCCTACCACAACGCCCGGCTATTTTTCTTTTTTTCTTTTTAATTGCAGTTTGGCCGGGGCTGGGTTTGAACCTACCACCCTTGGTATATGGCACTGGCGACCTACTCACTGAACCATAGGTGCTGCCCACACATGCTGAATGTTAACACCAGAACTGTGGATGGAGTGCAGCAAAATGCTCCTCGGAGCCTGTAGCCACAGCTGCCCTCAATTCCAGTAATGCTGCCTTTTGAGTAAGCACTTCTGGCAGGGGCTGACAGTGGCTGTCCTCACCAAAGTTTCTGGAAACTGGCAGGCCCCTACCTCCCCAGGAGAGGGCAGCTGGACTGCTACTATCCTTTGTGATTGGCTCAAATTGCCTCTCAGCAATTGTATAGGCAATCCTGAACATACAACAGTCATGTGTCATAGACCACTAGTTCCAAAAACAAGGGGTTATGACCAGAGCTCTAACATCAGCAGGTGGACTAGGTCATCGGAGACTGGGAGCATGATTTGGATTGCCACATCCTTTGTATGAACACTGGCTGCAACGACAAGGACTGACACCTAGTGCCTCACAAAAGCAGCCTTCCCCTGTGGGCTGTCCCTGAGCAGCACCCATGTTCCCAGTGTACCTCAAAAAGGGAGGTTGAGGTTCTGCTGTTTCCCAATTCTCCTTCCCCAGGCACCACTCCTGGGCTTCTCACAGACTGGAATACAATAGCTAATGCCATGTCTGCCCAGGATGTGGCCCAAATCACTGCTCCCAGAGATGGAGAACTGGGCTTCGCATGTAAGGAAAAGGGACTTGACCTGACATATACAACACAGTCAAGGACTGATAAGCAAGACTAATTCTCCTTGCTTATCTCTGGGCAGTTGCCCCTCCTGGGGAGGTAAGGGCCTGCCAGTTTCCAGGAATCTGGCCATTTGCCTTTCTGCCACCACTTTAGAGCAGCGTGAGAGGCTAGGGGGAAGAGTGTTCCTCAGTCACACCCAGAGACCACCTTACAACATTGCCCTTTTGCAGCACAGAGCAGAGAAGGACAAGATGTAGACAGCATCTGTTAAGAGATTTTCCTAGAGGGAAACATTTGAGTGGGCAAACTCTCTGCCAGCTGGCCTCTGGAATCCCATGTCAAGAGGGAGGGGGAAATGGGGAGACATGACATGTAGAGACAGACAAGGAGGGCTAAATTTTGCCTTTAGACAACCAAGCACCACATCTAGGCCATGGTTCTGACACATGTACATTAAAATAATTCAAATAACAAACCTAAGGGTTCCAGGATTGGGGTATTAGATTAAAATGCTTCTGATCACCTTCATTTGTTTAAAATGGAAAAACAAAACCCATCATGCTTACACTTTCTTTTAATTTTAATTTAAGTCCATTGACCACTCTCAGAAAAGCCAGAGCCCACTCATTTCTGCTTGGGATAGACCATAGTCAAATGACCCTGTGGGGGCAGTTCCATTATCAAAATTACCTCCACTAAGTACAAACTGCAGCCCCCTAGTCAGTATACAATGTCCATCTTCCCACCACTCTCAGGCCTCCACTGAACTTGGATAAAAGACATAGATCAGAGAGAAATGCAGCCAATGTTCTTGCTATTTCAATATTCTACCTGCTTCTTTCCTCCCGCGTCCTCTTCCTTTTGCCTGGACTATCATGATCTCAGTTTCTTCTGTGGGTAGTTCGTTGATTTTTTGCAAGAAGAGTTTCTCCAGAGCTTCTGCCATTAAGACTATGTCATCTCCAGGCTGAATGAGGAGACACATGGGGTAAAGTCAGAAAGCTCTCCCCTCCCACCTCAGTAGACAGGGCACCCCGTGCACCACCCCCTGCCCAAAAGCCTGAATCATCATATTCAGGGTCCTTCCCCAATCTGTACCCCAAAGAGCCACAAAGGCTAGGCTACCAGGTATCACAGAGGCGTGTGTCCTACAGGTATACTAACCCTGCACTGTCTGACTTCACTGCCCTCTCTTATTTTTTAAGCTCTGGGCTGTCTGCAAAACCATCCTAATGCCGTAAGCATCTACCAAGCTCAGCCAATCACTGACAGGTACCCTCCCTGCATTAGGACCTCCTTTGATACAAATCAACTTCACTAAAAATACATGAATGACACAGGATTTCTTGCCAGGATACTTTTAGCAGGGCCCCCAAAATGCTCCCCAATGTACCCCCAAGGCAGCTCACCAGGACTTTGGGCACTGCCCATCTCACACTGCTTTAGGGGTCCCCACTCTGTCACCTCATCCATAACATGCTGTTCCCACTCAGCTCTAATCTGTGAGCCTGGTGTGCACATTTTGCTCAAACCTATGTGGTAAGAGCTGAGACTTTAAAAAAACACAGTAAACTTCAAGAAACTCACCTACCCATCTCTTCTGGGCCATTTTACCCACTACACCAGCAGAGGTCAAAAGCTGAGTTCTGTATAGTGTCTCCCTCCAGAGTCGTTCTATTTGAAAGGGTTGATTTTAATCACATCTGTGGTCTGAACTGTAAACAAATGATCTGGCTTCATGGCATAGCCGAGCTGAGAGGTTTGGCTATGGGGTTAGGAAGTGACCTTCAGGTCTACAAGATCAGGGGTACACTCGATTCCATGGCAACAGTCATGTCCACAGTTTGAAGAGACCGTCACCCACAGAGCAGCTGAGCTCTGCGCCAGCCCCATCACACCCTTGCTCACATGGAGGTCTCTGCCTGTGCACACCTCTGCACAACTATGTTTTACCAGGCTCTTTCCTGACAATTTATGTCACCCATAGGGACTTTGTTGGGAGTCACCACTATTGTCCTCACACCTTTACTAGACATGCTGCTCAGGAACCAAAATCCCAAGGACATGAGAAGCACATGCTTCAGGCTACCAATGATGGCTTTCAAGTTAAACATGGCCAGCACCCTCCCCCCACAAAAGAAACACACAGTCACAGGCACAACCACAATCACAAGTCCTATTACCTCCACTTCTAAAGCTCTCCTCTTACCACACTTGAAACCTAGCAGCTCTCAGCACCACCCCCCACATGCCCTTTGCCACAACCTCCCCCAGGGCAGTTGGACGCTTGCCCCCCACATCTCACCTTGTTATAGATGTAACAATTTGTAAACATAGTGTTGAAGTCCTGGATACATTCCTGAGCATTCCAGTAATAGTTGTTTTCCAAGCGCTTCTTTATTGTTCCCATATCCATAGGTGTTTTAATAATCTTATAGTAATCCTGGAGAGCAGAGAGAGCAAAAGGCCAAGGTCACCTCAGCAGTTACATGACGCACATGCTAGGCTGGCTGGGTTGGCCTGTGGATCTCACTCCAGGCTGCTCTACAGTTAAGTAAACTGACAGGAGACACAGTACAGACCCAAAGCTCTTCCTTGGCATCAAAAAGAAAGGGGACTCAAGATAAAGTGGATCAGGCAAGGATTCCTAAAAGGTAGCTGGTGATTTAGAGGGGAAATGTACAAGATAGCCAACTGCCCTATCTTGGAACAGGTAGTCTTTTCCAGAATTTACGTTTTTCTTTTCTTTTTTTTTGAGACAGAGCCTCAAGCTGTCACCCTGGATAGAGCGCTGTGGCATCACAGCTCACAGCAACCTCCAATTCCTGGGCTCAAGCGAGTCTCTTGCCTCCGCCTCCCAAGTAGCTGGGACTACAGGCGCCCACC
>CAUYRH010099730.1:0-16526 GCA_963574655.1 Perodicticus potto | reverse complement strand
GGAATAGAGTCCTTGACTGCTTTTTCAGCTTGACTCTTGTTGGTATATATAAAGGCTACAGATTTATGAGTGTTGATTTTATAACCTGAAACACTGCTGTTCTTTAATCAATTCTAAGAGTTTTGTAGTATAATCTCTAGTGGTTTTGAGATATACAATCTTATCTGCAAAGAGTGAAAGTTTGATCTCTTCTGACCCTATGTGGATACCCTTGATCACCTTTTCTTGCCCAATAGCAATGGCTAAAACTTCCACTACAGTGTTAAAAAGCAGTGGAGACAGTGGGCAACCTTGCCTGGTTTCTGATCTGAGTGAAAATGATTTCACTTTAACTCCATTCAATATGATATTGGCTGTGAATTTGCTGTAGATGACCTATACCAGAACTCAGACTATGCTATAAATTGATAGTGATCAAAACAGCACGTTACTGGCACAAAAACAGAGAGGTAGATAAATGGAACAGAATAGAGAACCAAGAGATGAACCCAGCTACTTACCGTTATTTTATCTTTGATAAACCAATTAAGAACATTCAGTGGGAAAGATTCCCTATTTAACAAATGATACTGAACTAGCTGGTGACCTGTAGGAGAATGAAACTGGAACTATACCTTTCACCATTAACTAAGATAGACTCTCACTGGATTAAAGGTTTAAACTTAAGACATGAAACTATAAAAATGTTAGAAGAAAGTGCAGGGAAAATACTGGAAGAAATTGGCCTGGTCGAATATTTTATGAGGAGGACCCCCAGGGCAATTGAAGCAACACCAAAAATACATTACTGGGACCTGATTGAACTAAAAACTTCTGCATAGCCAGAAGTAAAGCAAACAGACAGCCCTCAGAATAGGAGAAGATATTTTCAGGTTATGCCTCTGACAAAGGTTTAATTACCAGAATCCAAAGAGAACTCAAATGTATTAACAAGAAAAGAACAAGTGATCCCATCTCGGGGTGGACAGTGGACTTGAAGAGAAACTTCTCTGAAGAAGACAAATACACATCCTACAGACATATTAAAACATAATCCTTAATCATCAGAGAAATGGAAATCAAAACCACTTTGAGGTATCATCTAACTCCAGTAAGATTAGCCCACATAACAAAATCCCAAAACCAGAGATGTTGGCATGCATATGGAGAAAAGGGAACACTTCTACACTGTTGGTGGGAATGCAAACTAATACATTCCTTTTGGAAAGATGTTTGGAGAACACTTAGGGATCTAAAAATAGACCTGCCATTCAATCCTACAATTCCTCTACTAGTTATCAGATTATAAAAAGATATATGTACCAGAATGTTTGTTGCAGCCCAATTCATAATTTCTAAGTCTTGGAAGAAGCCCAAGTGCCTAATGATCCATGAATGGGTTAATAAATTGTGGTACATGTACACCATGGAATATTATACAGCCTTAAAGAAAGATGGGGACTTTACCACTTTCATGTTTACATGGATGGAGCTGGAACATATTCTTCTTAGCAAAGTATCTCAAGAATAGAAGAAAATGTATCCAATGTACTCAGCCCTACTATGAAACCAATTTTGGCTTTCATATGAAAGCTATAAACCAATTTTAGCCCAAGAATAGGGGGAAAGGGAAACGGGAGGGCCAGGGAGGGGAGAGGGAGGATATTTGATGGGACAACACCTGATCTTACAAGGGTACATGTGAAATTTACTAAATGTACAATATAAATGTCTTAACACAATAAATAAGAAAATGCTGTGAAGGCTATGTTAACCAGTTTGATGAAAACATTTCAAATTGTTTATAAAACCTGACATTGTACCCCATGAGTGCATAGATGTACACAGCTATGATTTAATTTAAAAAAAGATAAAGCTAACAAAAAAAAAGAAGAAGTGTTTAAAGGGGAAGAGCTCTTTCCTCCCATGCTCTAACTAAACTGATCTCTCCTGTGAATACATTCTATTCTTTCTAGTTGCCCTGCCTTTGTCCATGTCTTTCCTTTGTCATGGTAATGTTTTCTCCTTTTTCCTTCTGTGGGAGCCCTGCCTTGCTTTGAACACTACATCCTCCAAGAAACCTCAGGCTGATTTCCTCAACCAACTCCAGTCTGACCTGCAAATGAGTTAGTGTTAATACTGCAACCCTCCTTTCTTGGTAAGGACTGTTCTGATCATATGCAACAGAACTCTAGCTGGAAGCAAAAAATAGTCATATTTATTAGCTTAAATAAACAAAATGGTGTGCTGTAGGGCTAGCTTCAGAAGCAACTGATGAAGAGCTCTAAATCATTCCACTGATCCCCACTTCCCCTCTTCCTTTCTCTTCTTTTATATACTATTTTCATTTTCTTGATGCTTTTTTTTTTTTTTTTTTTGAGACAGACTCTCAAGCTGTTGCCCTGGGTAGAGTGCTGTAGAGTCCCAGATCACAGCAACCTCAAACTCTTGGGCTTAAGCGATTCTCTTGCCTCAGTCCAAGTGGCTGGGACGACAGGCGCCCGCCACAACGGCCTGGCTAACTTTTTTGTTGCAGTTGTCATTGTTGTTTGGCAGGTGCAGGATGGATTCAAAGCTGTAAACTCTGAAGCATGTGGCTGGCCCTAGTGCTGAGGCACAGGTCCCAAGCCACTATTTTCCTTTTCAGACTTCTTTTTCTCATAAGCCTGGAACAATAGTTGCAGGTATTTCTGTACTTAAACCTTAGGTCTTTGTGAACATAAGAGAAAACTTTCCCCCACCAACTCCAGTGAGAGAAACCCCAACCGAGGACTCTGCAGTCCAACTTTGACTCTCCTCTGTTTCTTGACTATATCTGGGAGCAGAGAAGTGAAAATAGCAGGATTGATATTTTGTGTATGGGGGAAGTCACCTGCCTCCCCCCGGGCACAGTCATTTGTCCAAAGTTAGGGAAGGAGAGGTAACCTGTGCTGACAAAACAGAAAGGATTCCCTTCGTCTTTTACAAACACTCATGACCTCAGAAAACTCTATTTTGGGGTAGAGACATTATAAAGGTGCTCGGGGCATACGGGCTCAGTCTTTCTCTGTCCCTGGTGCTAAAGGAACGTCTAGGAGGTTTGGCAAGGTTGTACACACAGTACCTTCCAAATCTTCCAGAGTTTCTGCAGAGCCATAACATCACCCACATTCCATATTACATTTTTGCAAACCCATTTATTCCACACAGACTCTGTGCTTCCATCATATTCCTGTGACAGACTTGTCCCAGAAGGCAAAGTGAATGACTGTGAATGTCGCTCTAGAGAAGTTTGTTTGCAGCCTGCAGTGCCAGACCTCTCTGAGGTTTGCAGTTAATTTATGGGCAATTTCTGTGGCTGCTATCTTCCGTGACTCCCTTAGCCTACTTTTTATCAGTCCAAATGTCATTTACTTTATAAGTAGAAAGCATGGCCTTCCCCAAGGGGGTCCCAGCCTGAACCCTCCTTATTCGGGTGGCAAGATGATTAACCTCACCATCCTATGGCATCCATCCCTCCTATGTATCCAAAGAATGCTGGCTGCTGCCTCAGCATGCTGCGTGTTTATAACCATTATGGCATGCATCATGAGACACTATTTTTTTATATTTTTCACTTATTAATCTATATGTTTAATATGCCCAGGCATACATACACGCACTTCCTGCTCCCTTCTTTGAAGAAGCAATTATTCATCCTGCCTTATTTATAGTGCAGAATCTGGGAGTTAAACAAAATAAAAGAAAACAACAACAACAACAGAAACATGGTTCATGTGGATTGTAAATCACTGAACTAGAGATGGAACAGACAGGGAAAAGCATAAGAACCACCTGCTTGTCTTCTGCTGAGTTAAAAAAGGGGATTCCTTTTTAATTGGAAATAAATAGAGACATGTTGAGGGTGTGCTGCAATAATTGTGCAAACTTGAACATGAGAGAGATATAGAAAAAGAAACTTAAGAAGCTTTCCTGAGTGGTTTTAATGGGAAGTCACCTTGATAGTGATAAGCAGATAACAAACTTGATATAAAGTGATCATTTGGCTTGTTGTACTGAATTTCTTAAAAGGTGACTCTATGTCAGGAGTAGAACAAAAAACTACTTAGTTTGAAATGGTTGATGTAATTGTTTGGAATTTCTCTTAGCACTCCTCTTCCCCTCCCCAAATACAGTGCATATTGCTGAAAAGCAAAAGGCTCAGTGTTGTCACAGAAACTATTCACTGCCTTCAAGATATTATTCATTTGGTAATCCTTTGTAATAATAAACGATTGCATTTTGCATTTTATTATTGTTACACTTGTTATTCACTAATTACATAATGAACACTAATTAGGTGTCAAGCCCTATTCTAAGATTTATAGATATATGATCTCATTTAATTCTTACAATCAGCCTAGGCTTATGAGGGGATTATCACAATAATTCATGCTGAAGAACACCGATGAGGATGGTTGAAACAGGAATATCAAAACAGGGCCAATATAAAATATACCCCAAAAGCACAATCGACAGACGATGGGTCTGAGAGAGAAGTAAAGATGAAGGTGATCTGGAAAGGAAGGAAGCTGTGAGACCTTACGACAAGTTACCAAGAGAGGGTGCAGGTTCTTCAGCTTATAGTCACCTACAGAGGAGTAAGGTCAGCTAAGGGTTTCTTGAGGGTACATTTAGATCTGAAATGACTGGTGCTTCTGCATAAGTAGGTGAAGAAAATTTCACAGAACTTTTTCTACAGTCCATGCCCTGGGCAGTATAAACTATATCATTTAATGTGCAAAGAGTAATACAGCTCAATTTTCACAAAAGGCAAGGGAGTCTCAATACTGCAGGTTGTAGTGGTATTTTTTATAGTAGTGAATGTTAGGAAATAACACTAATGCCCAATAATATCAGAATGGTTATGTAAATGATGATATATCCATATAAAGGACCATTACATAGCTATTTGAAAATGACAGTCTTGAAAGCAATTTAATGACATATGAAAATATTCGTGATATACCTTTGTGTAAAATTAGGGTACTTGATTATATACATGGCATGATTTCTAGCCTGACATGTATCTATATATGTAATGGGTTTTAACTTTCATTTCTCATATAACTATAGAAGGTCTATGCTAGCTCTATCCCAAAGAAATATGGAAGCCATCAATAAACCACGGATATGTAATTTTAATTTTTTTGCTATCAACATTAAGGCATGTGGCTACTTTTTAAGACAAAAAATAAAAGGAAACAAACATGAATTCAATTTTAGAGTGTCCAAAATACGATTTTAGCATATAATTATTCTTGAAATTATTATGAGTTTTTTTTCATATCTTCGTGTTTGTACTGAGTTTGGGATTTCAGTTTGTGTTTTGTACTTTTAGAGTAATTGTGAATCTGGGCTTGCCACATTTCCAGTGCCCACGAGGCAGGTGTAGCTAGTAGCTACTGTATAGGATGGCATAGGTCTACACCCAGTACTCTTGCTTTTCAGGTTTGGTTTATAAACTTCTAAGCTTTATTCAGTTTAAATTTAGGTGAAAGGCTAATCAGCACTCAACCCAGAAGTGAATCATCAGAAAATTGTTTGGCTTAATGGAGAATTCAACTTTGGCATCTCTGTTAATGGATTAATTGACAAGGTATATTTGGCAATGGGGAAGTTTTCCATTTCTTTAAATAAAGATGGAGATTAAAATTACTTATCTCTTTGAGTTACTTCAGGCTGCAATTATAGCAGCCTTCACGTCTCTGGAACATGAAAGGCACCAGAGCTAAGAATTTGTCAAGAAGAAATGACAGCCACCTAAGCCCATGGCAGGTGACCAGCAGGTCTAGTTCCCCTTTTCCAGTGATCTCTGCAAATCACTTAGTCATTTGTTTGCACAGTTCTGTAACAAGATGGGATGGCCTTTGTTTAGGCTACACTTTTTCTTTCCTTTTTTTCTCTTTCAACTGCTTTGTGAAAGGCAATTTAATCATAGCCGTAAAATTACATTTGGTTATTCTCTTCTACCATGTTTTAACAGTAGGTCTAGTAGGCAACTGGAAACAGGAAGAAAAGGGCTGATTTGCTATTCTGTATTTTTTTCTGGGACAGAGCTGCCTGATCTCAATCCCAACTTTAACCAAATCTGATATGCATCTCATTTTAGCACAATCCACCATATTGATACTTAATTCTCCAGAGAAATCTTTATCTATCAACATGTTTTCTTGTATATTATATCATTTCTAACCGTGTGAGTCGTATTAGGTAGTTCTTATCTATATTGTACAAATGAGTAAAGTGAGGCTCAGGGATTTTAAATGACTGATCCTGCTTTTCTCTCTACTTTGCCAAACTATCCTCTAACCTACATCAGTGATGCCTTGTGATGCCAAGTTTGACTAGTTCATTCCGTGACTAAAATGCTCCCAGAGAGTCTCTGGCCATAGTACAAATTCCTTGAAGTGAACCATGGGTCTTTCTGTGATCTGGCCGCTTCAGCTTAATTTCTCAACTCTGCATACTTGGAACGTTACCTGTGCCAGTCTATGAACAACCAGAGCTGCGTGTACACGCTGATACAAGGTATTAAAGTGACCGCTTAAGATTCTTACATGTTTCTATCAATTTTAAAAATCAAGCACAGGCCTATTATAGCATGTTGATTTTATAAATGCCTCCTCCAGCAAATGCATTTTTTTTTCAAACTCAACTACTCATTCACTCTTTTTTCTCTCCCCTTTCCTGTTCCTCACCTCAAGAATCCTTAATTCTCTACTGGACGATTTTCAGTCTCTTGAGTATGATATTATCAAATTCAGTCATTGACCATCTTTACCCAGTTTGGACAAATATGGGTGAAAATGATATGATTGTTTAGCAATATGTGAAGTAAGAATTATTTTAAGTAATAATAGTTGAAGGCAACTATTCTAATAATAATAATGTCTATAACTGACATTGTGCTGAGTATCAGGCACAATTAATGTGTACCAACATTCTGTGAGTTTAAGATAAGATTCAAGAGTGTGGGCCCGAGTATCTGCTTGGATACTCTGCTTAGAGTTTGAAATCTATTCACTGCTTAGATTTGAATATGTCTCTTCATTTTATTACTTACTGCATCTTCACAACATCTCTGTGAGCATGTGCTATTTATTTAACAGATGAGAAAACTAGGGCTTAGAATTGCCAACTAACGAGCCTAAATTGTACAGCCAACAAGGAACAATGGAGGGATTTGGCTCAGAAGAAAGAGTCGAAGTCCATGACCTTGCCTGAAGAGATGATGGCAGTGGTCAGACCTATTGACCCAGATTCCTTTATCCTTGTCACTTTCATCTACTTTGATGGCTATTTTTAGCTAAGAGTGGAATGCTGCTTGCTAGAACAATTCGTATTATGCACAGATTAAAAGTATAAAGGCTCTTTCAAGAGGAATTTGATATGCTGCTAAATGCTAAGCTTCAATGTGTACTCATTTTCTTTAAAATGCTATGGAGTCTTCTTTTGTTTAGTTTAGCTATTACATAAATAGGGTTTATAATTTTCAAAATCAAATATTTAGTTCTCTTTAATTTTAAAACAATAACAGTGTCTTAGTAGAATCTTATGATAATTTTAGATGTATTTAAATAACATCACTGTTGCTGATATATGTGTAGATATGTGTATATTTATCTCCAGAATCACACCACAATTCTACATTTCACAGGCTAATCTTTAAATGGGTAATCTTTAAATGTTCTTCCTTCTTGCTGTAACAGTTAATTATGTACTAATATTGATGTTCCTTATAGAATAAAACTTTGTTTCTCTAACAAGACTATGTTTTGAGATTTTTATATAGAAATGTGACATTAATTGTACCTTAAGGAGAATCTAGCTATGCTTTCACCTCATAAATTTACTAGACTCGATTTATTTTGAAATTATTTAGCACTGCACTCTGCTTTGGTAATTAGATGCTAATTAATGTTATTTCACTTGCTCAGTTATTTAGAATCCCCCTTCTTCTTGATATCAGGGCCCCCCAAAAGAGTGTAAATTCCTTTACTGGTTTTTATCTGTTTTTAAAAAACATATGTAGAATAAAGTTTTGAAAACTATAGCAGACTAACATCTACAGTTGACAAAGACATGTTATTAACTTGACCATAATTAATAACTTCAGTAAAATTCTTCACAGCAAGATGCCTTATGAATTTATTAACTGATATAAATCCGGGTTTTAAAGATTGCTTTTAACATTGAGGTTCTGAGAAATCACAAGGAAAAGCTGCAAGGACAAAATTTAAAATGTTGGAGTAAATTTTGCAAAAACCAACATGTCAGGTATATGCTTCTCTTAGTTTGTTTTATCTTAAAACGATACTATTTGTTAGCAAATTAGTCCCTTTTTATTGATGAGAGGACTAAGACCTAGTGTTTATGTATGTTGAGTTGGAGGGGTAATTTCATGTTCAAAAGTCCAAACCTCGAAGGACTGTGGCAAGTCAGAGGAAGCGGAGGGAAGTCAGAGCCGAGGTCCATGATGCAGGCAGGGCAGGCACGTGCAGGGTCTCCAGGAAAAAGCTGCAGGTTTCATGCCTCATTCTTTGTGTACTAGAAAGATCACCCTCTCTACAATGTGAAAAATGAATAAAAAAGGCAAGAGAGAAAAAAAAATAGGTCAGTCAAGGCAGACTGACTTAAGATTGTTCACAGTAGGGCATTAGAAGTATAGACAGGACTTTTTTGTGGAGGAGGGACAGAGTCACACTGTGTCACCCTGGAGAGAGTGCTGTGGCATCAGTGTAGATTACAGTAACCTCAAACTCCTGGGCCAAAGTGTTCCTCCTGTCTTAGCATCCTGAGTAACTGGAACTGCAGGCATGCAGCACACCTCTATTTTTAGTAGAGATGGAGTGTCCCTCTTGCTCAGGCTGTTCTTAAACTTCTGGCCTCAAGTGATCTTCCTCCCTTGGCCTCCCAGAGTGCTAGGATTACAAGCATGAGCCATTGTGCCTGGCCAGTTTTGAGGAAGGTTTTTTTAAGCAAACTGATAAGGTTCATTCATTGATTGAATGAGGATGACCACAAATAGGAAGATGGAGGTGGTGGGTATAATTGTCAAATGTTATATACTCAAAACTGAGTCAAAGGTAGCTGCCGGTTTTCTCTATACGTTTTCTTTCTTGTTTTTTTTTTTTTTCCTTTTTTTTTTGAGACAAAGTCTCACTTTGTCTTCCTTGGTAGAGTGCTGTGGCATCATTGTTCAATGAAATCTCAAATTCTTGGGCTCAAGCGATCCTCTTGCTTCAGCCTCCTGAGTAGCTGGGACTACAGGTGTCCTCCACAACTAGCCAGCTGCTTTTTCTATTTAGTAGAGAAGGGGTCTTGCTCTTGTTCAGGCTGGTCTCAAAATCCTGAACTCCAGAGTGCTAGGA
The DNA here is from genome assembly GCA_963574655.1 of Perodicticus potto. Lineage (NCBI taxonomy): Eukaryota > Metazoa > Chordata > Mammalia > Primates > Lorisidae > Perodicticus > Perodicticus potto. The sequence goes on along the minus strand of CAUYRH010099730.1, from coordinate 7,155 downwards.
TTATAGGCATGAGCCACCATGCCCTGCTTCTTTATCTTTTTAACAGAGAGTATTGGAAAACGAAAAAGAAAATTATAATTCAGGGGAATTGGGTTGATCAGGAAATAGACTGAGACTAAGGTTTATTTGTGGGATGTTTACTGGGGAGTCTTCCAAAACCATTTCTGTAAAGCAGTGGAGAAAAGGTAAGAGAGAGTGGGCAGTGATATAGTGGCAACAGGGTCCTCAGTCAATCCCACAGGGAAGTCTGCAGTTAAAATAGCCTTTCAAAGATGTTCCAAACTGAGGCGAATGGCTCATGTTGACCCAGTATGAGTAGGAAATTCTCCTGGAGAACAGGGTCTAACTTCAGGGGAGTCAGTTCCCATCAGACAGCAGCAATTCTTGAGGAGGGACTTCACTATGAACTTTCAACAGGTAACATGTCTGGCAGCTGAGAGAATGGACGAATGGATCCTGGAGGATGTTTGGGCAACATACAGCAGGATTTCTACATCCTAACTCTCTACTTCTCAGATACGTCAGAAACAGCTTCTGTAAAATTCTGATGGGAACTTCTGGAGGAATTTTCAAAGAGATGCATTATTGGCACAATGATAGCCCTGTGACTGAATCGGATTGCACTTGGTACTCTGAGTCTTTCTCCGATGTTCAGCTCTAAGACATTGAGCTTCCCTTTACTCATGTTAGCCTCTCTGCTGGGCTACATGGCTGACCTGGTTGGATCATCCAGATCTTCCCACCAAAGCTTGCGAATCCAGATCATCATGTGCTACTCAGGTCATGACCACTGAACTGCTCAGTGTGCCATAAAAATTGGCTAAAGAACATCACAACCACTACATGGATAACCGAGTGATTGTTTCAGTCCCCATCCTATAACATAGTCTGTTCTTCCACAAACTTCTGTGTGACAGTAACCCTGCATCCTTCTGATGTTTGGGTCAGTTGCCCTTGTGATAACTTCTTTGTCTGTTGTTCTCTTGGGACAAGTAGCCTCCAGTGACTGAGAAATCCCTCTTTTTAAACCTGAACATCTCTTTTTCTGCTCTCCAGCTGCAGGAGATAAGAGTTTCATCTTGTATTGCTGCAAAGACTATCTGACTTTCAAACATCATCTTAAATTGTCCTCAGACAATCAATAACTTGGCTTTATAACATACAACAAAGATACTTCCAAAACATCACTAAAGGCCATTAAAAAACATTAGAGCTAAGCAGTTTAAACAAAGCTACCTGGGAATTATATATTGGCCAAATTTAGATTTAGGTTAAACTTGAAATTTATAATTTATTTTGTTCATCTTGATGGCATAAAATGTGATTTGTCTTTTACAGTTGAGGTCCTGGACAAAGTGCCTTTATTGTCTTATCTCATTAAAGACAGTAAGCAGATCCCACAGGGTGAAATTGCAAATTGATTTCTAGAAGCTAAAAGCAAGGATGTTTTGGAGCTAGACCAAGGCTTGAAATTAGAACGACATGGAGTTTTTTTTCATATTCCCTGTGAAACTCATAATACATAATATACCTGTCTTCTTTTGAAAGAGGGTTCCAGGCAACAGGTTTAATTATTGAGGCTGTATGTGTGATGCCAGCTTTTGATAAACTCCAACTCAGAGAGCTTTCTTTGCTTGAAGATATGATATTGCTTTGCCACGTCAGTCTCTCTCCCTCCCCCTCACATACACACATATGAGAGGCAGGGCATAACTTAACTATTAGGCATAACAGTTTAGGCCTTACAGACACTCATAGTTTATATTAGTATACTTTAGGTAGCTTTTGCTTGGGATTTTATACATTAAAACTAACCTCTTGTTCATTTTTTTTCCGTACCCATGCTGTATAACATAGCCAAAATTTTGGCAATTGTTCATCTCTAATGGGTGTTTGATCCATTGATAGATAGACATTGACCCCTCAAAATGAAAATCAGAAGCTCCAATGCACGATGGCCTCTGAATCCTGCCCCCTCCCAATCTTCCTCTCTCGTCAGTGCCTTTATCATCTCTTCCCCTTCTTCCTCTGAAGTGTGGGAACATGGCCCAGTAGTTTGAGCTCTACGAGCACAAGTTTCCTCAACTATGAAAATATTAAGTTCAGATCTTCCTTTATGTACTGTTATAAATACTACAGAGATAAGGAAATCTCTTTGCTGTGTCTGTGCCTGTTTATTCAGTGATCATCACTTTCTGGAAACAAGGATTATTAGTCTTGGGGAGTGCCCTTTCCATCTAGGGTCAGTTTAAGTTGGGGGGTAGGGAGCCAGAGTGAGTGCACATGAAGAACAGGAATGACCTAAATTCATCAGAAAAGCAACTACCACCTCTGTGCTCTTGAAACAGCCTCAGACTCCAGCATTAACATCCGTGACATCAGGAATGTAAAAGAAAAAGAAGCTATCCTTGCAACCAGCCTCTGGGGTATCACCAGCTGAACCAAACAGGGGCAAAATGAAAACTTTCTCATGGTGATTAGTATAATCTTCTTATTAGTTCTAAGCCAATACAATACTGAAGTGCCTTATTAATAATTCCCATGTTTATATGTGCACTAACACCTGTGAATTGTTTTTCTCTTTCATTTAAGGAGATCATAGTGACCAGCCCTGCATTATTGATTTTTACTTTTCCATTGAATCCTAAAATTTAGCAACAAGTAAGCTATACATATACTCTAAACCTTCTAATCCAGGCATAGAATCTTTTAGTATACAAGAAAGAAAAAGTTTCCCATTTTTTTTAATGGTGCTAAGATAACCTTTTATTTTGGGTTACATTATTTGTTTTTGTAAGGTAAAGTCTGAGTGGTAGGAGTTGTAGTTGAGTCCAACACTCAGGAAATGTACCATATATCCCTTGAATTTAATTGTGTTTTTCTCTCGTGTAGACCTGTAGTTGTTACTACTGACTTCAGTTTAGTACTGAGTGCATGGAATGCTTTCTTTTCCATACTTTATTTGAGATGCTTTGTTTATAAGAATGTTCTCCAAATCCATCCACATAAATAAAAAGATGCAAAGTCTCCATATGTTTTATGGCTGAATAGTATTCCATAGTGTACGTAAGCTGCAGTTTACTAATCCATTCATGGATTGATGAGCACTTGTGTTGTTTCTGTATCTTTGCAATTGTGAATTAAGCTGCTATAAACATTTGAGTACAAATGTCTATATAGCAAAATGATTTCTTTATTTTTCTTCTGGTTAGATGCCTTATAATGGGATTGCAAGATCAAATAGGAGATCTGTTTCTAGTTCTTTAAGGATTCTCCATTTTTCTTTCCAAAAAGGCTGTATTAATTTGAAATCCCACCTATAATGCCTAAGTGTATTCCCCTCCCTACACCCATGTCAGCTTCTGCAGCTTTGGGACCTTGTGGTGTTGATTATTCTCATTGGGCTTAGGTGGTATCTCAAAGTAGCTTTCATTTGCATTTCTCTGATAATTGGGCAAAATGAAAAAGTTTTCATGAGTTTGTTGGCCATTCATCTGTACTCTTGGGAAAAGATTCTATTTGTGTCACTTGTCCAATGATCAATGAGGTTGTTTGTTCTTTTCTTGTTGATTTGCTTGAATTCTTTGTAGATTCTGGTTTTTAGTCATTTGTCCAATTTGTAACATGTGAATATCTTCTCTCATTCTGAATGTTGTCTACATGTTTTGTTGATTGTGACCTTAGAGGTGAAGAAGCTTTTTAATTTGATCTGGTCCCATTTTATTTTTTTGTTGTTGTTACAGTTGCCAGTGTGTTTGTCTTCATAAATTCCTTCCCAAAGCCAGTATCATTAAGACTTTTTCCCACACTTTCCTCTAGAGATTATATCATTTTATTTTTTAATTTTAAAAGGATCCCTACAGAAGGAACTATGAAACCCTAAGGAAAAAAAAAGCAAAAGACATTAAAAAATGAAGTACATACTATGCTCATGGTTGGGAAGAAGCAATGTCATTAAAATGTCCATACTGCCCAAAGTGATCTACAGATTTAATACAGTCCCCATTAAAACAACAATGTCATAATTTGAAGGACTTGAAAAAATAGTTATTCAAATCATGTGAAACCAGAAACAAACAAACAAACAAAACAACAAATAGCCAATGCAATTCTGTGAAATAAAAACAATTCTGGAGGCATCACATTATAGCATAAAAATAGAGACTTCAATCTATGGAACAAAACAGAGAACCTAGAGATGAAACAGGCCTCATATCACCAACTGACCTTTGATAAACCAAACAAAAGCACACACTGAGGAAAAGAAGTCCTATTTAATAAATTGTTCTGTGAGAAGTAGCCACATGCAAAAGATTGAAAATGGGTTTGCACCTCTCACCACTTACAAAAAGCTTTCCATTTCTTGATGGCCATAGACTTAAAACAGAGCAACTTGGAATACAGAGGGCTGGTAAATAGCTCATCTGGGCCAGTTTCATAATTAGACTGGGTACCCCTCCATAGACACTATCTCAAACCCAGGCCCCTACACACACACACACACACACAGGCTCAGGCACCCCCGCCTGTGTCAAAGCTGACAAATCCTGGCGGAGAAGCAAAATTTGTGACTAAACTATCTAATTCCTGATTCTAGAAAATACAATGTAAACTTCATGCTTATTCCTTATCAGCCAATTCTCGTTATTTTTTTGCTATGAGAAGAGTCAAAGCTCCAAACACTCATTTTCCCCACATGTTTGTGTCTGCTTCTTCCTGTATGTTTGTCTTTGTGCTCATTTTCTGCTCTGCTCCTATCATCTTTGTCAACCTCTCAACTTTTCTATTGCTGGGGAATAATCATTGTCCTCTATCTCTGGGACACTTAGAAAATTTAACAAATAATTTCCTTATTCACCAATCACAATTTATTTTTTCCCAAAAGAATATTATTTGGTTTCTGGGTGAAATATGTATATTTTTACTATTATTATATATTTCATATTCCACACCAAACTTAGTCTATTTGGCCTACAACTATATTTTAAATAATCACTGGTATATTTTTTATCAAGGGACATATACATGGTAAATATGGGTGAGCGTGTATGAGTGTGTGTATGTGTGAGTTCATAACTTAATGCAATTATTTTCCATAAAATTCTTTACCACTTGTAGTCTCACCCTTATATTCAACAGATCTTTACTATTCCTGATTCTAGTACCTTGAATTATGATTCTAGTTAGCTCATAATTATTTATAATATATTCCTACCTCCACATCTTGATTTTTTCACTCATGGGTCATCTTCATCTTCCATATTTTCCCCCTTCTTGTTAGCTCTCTGTTTTTCTACTTTGATATTAAATCCAAAGATTAAAACTTAGTAGAAGACGTGAGGACTACTCATGCCTCCAGTTCTAGTGCTGTGGTTCCATTTGGATTAATATCCACGCAAAGATAACACTGCTCCAGGAAAAAGGTAATAAAGTGATCTCAGGGATCAGCAGGCGATGGAAATGTAGTGTTCCATATGCCTCCACTCCTACTGCTCTTATTCAGTTACTGCCTTGTAGGGTAAGACGTAGAAAATCATTCACAATCCCCTGACCAGGAATTTCAGGTAAAGTTAAATGATCTTTGAGATGCTGTGAAACTTGATTTGACAATAACATATCTCTCCTTTTCTCTGCTGTCTGCCTGCATCTTAAAAGCATCAACACATACAATCTGACTTGGAATTTCACGCCCGTCAGAAGAAATGAAGTATGACATAAATCCCATTGTTCTATCCTGCTGCTATACTTGGGCTTGGCTTTCTAAATCAATTATTCAAAAGCACAGCATTATTACCTTACCTCTTTAGGGCAGGGGATGAAGCTTTACCATAAATCAATGCTCAGATTTCATCTGGAGTCAGCCTGTGGCTAATTGGAGATGTTAGAGAGGAAGAGATTTCTATGAGGAACAGTGAGAAGGGTTGGTTAGGCTGCAGAGAAACAGGCTCAGGAGAGAAGGCAACAGAAGAAAACACATTAATGAGTGGTATGGAGAAAGCCAAGAAAATCGTTTTGTCCAGAGAGTAAAATCTAGTCAGACTGCTTCTAATTTGGAGAAAAACAAAGTCTTCCATTGAGCTCACAATTTAATCTATAAGACTCCCATCCAGAGGATTAGATAGCAAAGATAATTTTCATCTGATTTTAATAAAAAGAATAGAAATGGGAAAAGTAGCCAAGGAGAAAGAGGAAAGGAAGATAGCAACAATGCCAATTGAAATAAGGAAAAGGAACTGAGCAGTAACTCAGTTGGAGTAAAATGTACTTGTTTACAGAAGTACTGTAACAAAATGACCTTCCTTTCCCTGAAGAAGGGGAGCTTTTTTGGAAAGCTTTCCATAGATCACAACTGCTTACTTAATACATAGAAGGCACCAAAAGTGATGCAGTTGGCTTCCTGTATTTAACCAACCTAAGTTAAAAATACTTGGGTGAAGGGGATAGCCATAAAATTAACAGCACAACAATAAAAATATAAATTACAAAGCAATATAGCATAATGATGATTTATATAGCATTTACATTGTATTAGGTATTATAAATAACCAAGAGATGGTTTAAAGTATATGGGAGGATGTACATAGGTTATGAGTAAATATTGTGTCATTTTATGTAAGAGATTTTGGCACCTCAGATTTTTGAATTCATGGGATGGGGTGTCCTAGAACAAATCCCTTATAACTAATAAGGAATAGCTGTACTATCTTTTGAATGTATGTGTGTGTTGGGGTGTGCATTTTTAGATTTTCATACCTTTTTTTCTCTATAATTTTAATTTAAAATGACTACACAAAATAGGTAGGGTAGGAAGTTTATTTGAAGAAAAAGATACAGGATGTGAATAACTTATACTGAGTCTGGCCTTGAATTACCTTCTCTTGAAGTCTAAGCTCTCTCAAGTAGATGTCAAGATTTAAAATATATAACTAAAATAAATTATTTTCTTTTAAGTGTATTAATGATATTCTAAGGTGTTTTTGCTCTTGTTGTTGTTTTCTTATTTCTGCATAACCAGTTCTAAAGAACTCTTCTTCAGATCTACTGAAAAGTTTTCCTCAACAATGTGTTCTATTATTTATATTATACTATACTTTGCATACTCCTAGAAATAAAGCTAAGAAAGCCAACAATCCCATATATCAATGGGCAAGAGAC